>VKOC01032701.1:0-11685 GCA_009364415.1 Spea multiplicata | reverse complement strand
CCCGAGGGCTTCCTGCCGTGTGCGCCCTATCCCGAGGGCTTCCTGCCGCGTGCGCCCCATCCCGAGGGCTTCCTGCGCGTGTGCCCCATCCCGAGGGCTTCCAGCCAAGAGACTTTCCTTGTTCAAATGTTGTACCATCCGTTGCAATACAATTATCAGCAGCATCATCTGTCTGTAGTTTATTTCCTGCGCCTGTCTGTACCAACCCCAAACCATCATGCATCGTAGGGTACAGACAGAGCCCCTCATATCCCCTGCACCTGGGCTCCTATCAGACCTGCTCACCCGGTCCGTGACATTGGGTGTGCCACAAAGTTGTTGTGTATAAAGGTGAATTTGTTGGGGTTGTTGAGACCAAAATGGTTGTTACAGGTCAAACAGGGTAAGATTTGAGATTATTCCATAGGAAAATGTTAAATTGTGTTTGTAGCCGGTCTATGTCACCTGGTGTGATGACCACAGGCAGTTGTTGAAGGAGATATAGCAGTTTCGGGAAACTAACCATTTTGATAAAGCTCTGCTCACTAGGGAAAGATGGTGTGGCTTTCAAAGTTTTAGTTCCCCAAGCACCTCCCCAATGATTTCTGTGATATTGGGGGTGTACAGATGAGCAATATTCTTGGGAATTTTATTGCCCAGAAAAGTAATTGCTTTTTTTGCCCACTTAAGCCCAAAAGACTCCTTACCCCTTGGTCGTCACTGAGTCATTTACTAGGGCTCTCTGTTTATTAGCGAGTCTAGGCAGACTTGTCTTTTGAAAGAGTTCAATTCTGAGATGCCTGTCGTCTGGCTCATTGGAATAAATTTTTATGGTAATCCATAAATAATTTATTGATAGCAAGTGTTTGCATGCAGTATGTCATTTGAGGTGACTTAATAGATCTAATGACGTGCTGTTTGGCTCTGGCCCTAGCTAGGCTTATTAATAGTTGCCTGGGCCTACCATAGGGTCTAAAAAATGGACCCTCTCTTACATAAGTGCCCCAAAGGGCCTGTTTTGCCTGCAGATATGTTATGATTGGGTTCGGTGTATTTAGGGAATTTAATTTATTGTAGCCCTTTATACTTGGCATCAATAGCAATTATGTGGCCTATCAACACTAGTTTTGATGCCTCCCAAAATTTTTATAATCTTTTGATTGTCGTTCTTGCCTTAAGGGCATGTTTAAAATTATCCTTTTCATACAGCTTAGTAGGGAATCACCATCTCTATGTATTATCTCACCCTCTAAGAGTTTAATGGATACCAATATCAGGGCATGGTCCAATATGACAATCTTCTGGCCTGGTTGACCCTAGGCAATAGTTGTGAAAAAAGTAAGAATGCAGTCAATGCGTGTGTGAGAGAGAAGAGTATGCTCTAGATAAATGTGAACAGTCGTGTTCACCTGGGTAAAGGGTGGGATAGTTGGAGATGTTGAGTGAGGGAGTAAAAGCCATCCAGGGCCTCAAGGCATTGAGCAGCGGCTGGTCCGCTTCTATCCAGGCCTGGATCCATCACTGTATTAAAATGGCCAATGGAAATGGAAGGCTGGCCAATGTGATGCTTTGGGCAATGTCCTTCTGGGAAACCTTGGGTCATGCCATTCATGCGGATGTTACTTTGACACATAACAGCTACCATACCATTATCACAAACCATGTACTCTGTGTTCCCTGATGGCGTTGGCCTCTTTCAGGAGGATAATGTGTCCTGCTACAAAGCAAAAATGGCTCAGGAATGGTTTGAAGAACATAACAATGAGTTTAAGCTGTTGACCTAGCCTTCAAATTCCCCAGATCTCAATCCAATCAAGCATTTGTGGGATGTGCTAGACTAGGGGCGTCCAAATGCCAAATGCGGCCCACCAGACTTCGAGGTGCGGCCCGCGTGAGGAGAACCGGACTGGTCCACTGGGAAATTTCCCGTGGGTCAGTGTAGCAAGGGCAGCTTCCCTAGTCCTTGCTACAGTTTTCCTAGTCCTTGTTATAGTTCTCCCTCTCCAGTAATCCATTCCTGGATTTCCCTATGCTCTGTCCTGTACCTCTGATTCCTTGATCCCAGTCTTGATCTTTGTGTTAGCTCTGTTTCCTTTATAAGGCGTGCCCCACCTGTGTGTTTTATTTGTCTCAGTCTGCAGTCTACAGGTATGTCTCTTTGATATGTGTTTGGATTTCATGTTTAGTTTGTTTAGTACCTCTGTAGGCAGGTTTTAGTGTTAGGACTCACCGTCATTGGAGTACTTTGGCGTAGTGGGCTAAGCATACTATGGCCATATGATGTGACGGAATCTCCAATTGTTATCTTATAGTCTTAGGCTAGTTCTTGTATTCATGTTTGTCTGTCTCTTATGTACCTTACCCTCCTTTCCCTGGAGCATCTGAGGAGTTCGGTTCCTCTCTCCTCTCCCCATGTCCCAGTTAATATGTCCTATCCTTGCTTAAAGGAGAAGCGTCCAAGGATTCTGGCTCCTCACTCCATCCCCTGTGTCTGGTGTTGTGCCCTGTATCATGTTTGTCTTGTCTGGTTATGTTTCTTGCTTGGTCTCCCTGTCGCTTGCTCTCTCCCCCTTGCTCTGTCCCCCTTGCTTGCTATGTTTCTCCTGTACTCTGCTCAGCTTCCCTACTCCCAGCCTGCAGAATCCTGCCCATTTCTATGTTCTGTTATGTCTCGTACCTGTTCCAGGGTGCCTGCAGGTTATTACTTTGTTTTGAACTGGACAGCATCCGCTGCTATGTCAGGGTGCTGGTATGTGGCTGCACAATCCTGGGTGCTCGGCGCCCTGGAGGGTGTGGTCACCCTGCATCAGGCCCTGACCACTCCGCTTTTGTGCAATAACCCTTGCACACCATCTTTGGGCGCTCTGGGTCATGGCAGCCAGCTGGTCTGTGGGCCGGCAGACCACATTCAAAGGGGACGTCCGGCTGCGAAGTTCAAAGCCGCCGTCGTGCGGCTTTGAACACGTGGCGTTCGAGGGGCGGGCCCACAGAAGATGTTCCTCGTCAAGGAGAGGGTCATCACATCAGAGGAGAGCAGGAAAAAATAAAAAAACAAAAATGTAAGTATTACCAATGGACATGATAGAAGTGGAATTTCTGCTAGCTTTTGCTACTGCGGCTGTTTGTGCATGATAGGAGTGTCATTGCTATATTAAATATATATCATTACTAACAGCAATCACACCCCTATCATCAGGGCCAGCCCAAGACATAATGCCACCTGGGGTGAAGTTTAAAATGCCGCCCCCCCGCCGCCGCCTACCTGAACTGCAGTTCTTCCAGTGCCGCAAGAGACACTGCTGAGCAACACAGAGGAAAGGCTGCAGGGCCCCTGCAGATGATTTTTTTCAGTTTTTTTTTCTTTGCTAGTTCCGGCCGATATGTTTCAGCCACCGCTATATATCGGTTCATCCCTACTGTCCAGAGCCCGTCCTGGTGTGTGTGTGTGTGTGTGTGTGTTTTGGGGTGTCGGCGTGGCAGAGCCTGTCCTGGTGTGTGTGTGTTTGGGTGTCGGCGTGGCAGAGCTTGTCCTGGTGTGTATTTGGTCATCTGTTTCCTGGCACTTTACTTACTGTAGGGATAAATTGAACTATTTATCCAGAGATAAAGAGCCCTCCTGAATTTGTAGTCACTTCAGAGGACAAAACATTCTTGGCCCAGAAATCAGTGAGAGGAAAATGAAAGGTTTTGTGTTATTTACTTTGTTTCAATCTGCATATTTTATTAAAAAGGATTAGTGGCACTACATTGTGGCTTCAGGCATCCCGTGTATGATGTTTTTTTAGTGTATTGATTACTCCCAATCCCATCGCATAAGATTCTATCTTGTATTATCTGCAGAGCACTGATGCCAAGGAGTTAAGATTCTGTCTATTTTATTTATTTCCATAAAACGGCCACCAAGATCCTCAGCACAGGCCCATGATGCTCTAAATCCGGCCCTGCCTCCAGACTGTGTCAGACATCTTAAATCTAGCTTGTACCCACAGTGTGCTCCAACCTTGTGCAGTTTTCTTTGGCTAAACTTGTTTTAATGGTTTGTGGACTGACATATAAAGGTTGCTCAAAAAACTGTTTGTCCACTGTTTTTTTCATTATCGCCAAATTAACCCTGTATTAATATGCATTATAAAGCTAAAAGACCATATTTTCTCAGAGTGAAAAATGAGTGCGGCCCACGCACACATACATATCTGATGAAGTGGACCACTGTAGAAAAAACTTGGACACCCCTGGTGGTAGATAAGTGAAACAGCCTTTTGGTAGGTGGTAAAGGTTAATACAGTTCGGCAATTTAAACATGCATGAGAAAGGTGTAAGGTTATCTTGAAAACAAGACCAATGACTAAACAAGGGTTTAAATTTTACAGCAGGAAGAAAAAAATCAGACTAGATGAGATGCATTATTCTTATCTGCTGTTAAATCCCATGTTTTCCTTCTTTATGTAAATTTATGGATGAATTGATAAGATTTGAACACCTTAACGACAATCCACATACATGTACGGGGTGAAGATGCAATGTGTAAGTGACAATGCCTATACATGTACATGGTAGCGTTATTTGCCGTCGATCGCGGCATTGCGGTTTTCCTTGAAACCTCACAAGTGAGGCTGTCCAGGCAAACCAAAATAGAATGTTTTTCATACCTTCCGATCGCCGAGATCAGCGGTTTAAACAACAGACCAGTGATGCACGACTATATCTTCCCAAAAAATCCCTGCATGGAAAGAGTTAAAATATTGGCATTATAATTGCCCAGAGGGTGCCTAGTTTTAAAAAATGTATGATTTGATGGGGTAAATTGAATTGTCTGGCTTCAAACATGTCCCAAATATGGGACATGGGCATAGACTGACCAGATGTTTAAACAGCAAATACACACACCTCACAAAGGTCATATTTTACCTCCCAAATAACCCAACAAACCCATACATGTGGTTTTTATCACTGTGCTCAGGAGATATTGCTGAACACATATTGGGGTGTTCTTTGACAGGGACATACACCAGGAGCGGTAAATTCATACCTGAAGTACAACATGTGTGAAAAAATTACAAAAAAAAATGTACTACCATAAAGTTTGACAAAGGATGGTGGTAAAATTAGTGCATGGAAAGGGTTAAAATACGAGCATTTGAAATACCTTGGGGTGTCTAGTTTTCAAAAATATATGGTTTGATGGAGTAAATTGCATTGGCCCGCCTCAAATATACCTGAAATAGCACATGGGGCAGAATTTGGGGAAAAATGGTTTTAAAATCGCAAAACGCTACTGTACTTATTGCCCCATAACATGCAGAAAAAAGCAAAAAAAACCATAAGAACATTGGGTATTTCTAAACTCAGGACAAATAGTAGAATCTATTTTAGCAGGTTTTTTTATTTATTTTTGCAGATGAATAAAAGAATTTTTTCAAAGAAAAAGTGAGAAAAAGTAATTTTTTTAACAAAAAAATCACCATATTTTATTTTTTTTAGTAAATTAGATGATATGATAAAAATAATGGTATCTAAAGAAAGCCCTGTTTGTCGTGAAAAAAACAATATATAATGTGTGTGTACACAAAATGAGAAAGATGAAAATTACAGCTAAACAGCAACACTGAAAAATGTTAAAGGAGCCATTGTCCCAAAATGTACTACGAGAAAGAAACATGTCTTTATTTTTTGTTAAGTAACACGTTTCCAGACAAATACAGAGATGTTTTGGTCTAATTACACCACTACAACTCAATCCTGACCATCTACAGTGGCTAAAAGTGATGTCCAGTTCATGAACGAATAGTTCTTTTGAACCGATTCTTTTCAATGAAACAGATGAATCAGTTCAGTAGACTGAACGATTCATTTGTAACCATTCAGTCTGTGTCTGTGCACTGGTAATATAATCCTAGAGTGAGTCATCTGCACAACACGCAGACTCAGATCAGGTTATAGCTCTTCGGTTCACTCATTCACTGAATCATTCAGAGGAACTACAAGTCATCGGTTCACTGACTCAAAGAATTGGTCAGAGAGCTACCAGTTAATTGATTCAGACCTTATAGCATATTCAAGTCATCAGTATACAGTACACTGACACAATATCTAAATACAGGATTAATCTTCACTGCCCCCAGGATTTAGATTCCCCTTAGTTTACTCCCCTTTACCTCTAATTATACCTTAAGTTAACCTTATTAAATTAATTAAATGAACTCCTCAGTTCTCACCATTAAACTAAACCTAAAGACCCCATTAACTGTAACTGCCCCTAAATTAACCCACCTCCCCTAACTTTCAGCGCCCCAAATTTTAATCTTATACAAACTCTGAGTTGAGTTACTGAGTAGTGTGGACACATATTACATTGCTGTAGAAGGCAGGATTCATAGACTATAAGGAAAGGGGCAGGGTCAATCGTCAGTGTCAGACCAAAAATAATGGAGCGCATATACATGGGGAAGAAACAAAGACAAAACCAATAGTGTAATATTGTAAGACAAACAGAATTTTATAATTTAAGTTCCACTCACAAAAGGACTGGATAAAGCAGGCTCATCGAAATTCAGGCTTCTAAAAACTGTATTCTGTAAAAGCAAACATAACCAGGATGGTGCAGTATCTTCTATAGGTTGATCTTAAAAGATCAAAATGCACTTACAATTGAGATGTAGCACAACTCAGAGAGTATTGTGCAAAAGCATGTAGAAATAAAGCATCCGGTGTATGATGATAAAATTTTGTCGATTTACTGTCTCTCTCTCTACGCGTTTCGCCGATGGATCGTCGGCTTCTTTAGGAGAAAAGGAAATCAAAACGACAGTGTAAATCATAAAAAGTCCCGTATAGCTTCAAATGTCCGTTTAAATAGATGTAAGACACTTCCGGGTACGTCATCGCGCAGCGTCGCCACGTCGTTGCGTTGTAGTGTGTAGAACTCCAGCCCAACGGAATCCTCAGTATAACTAGGTGGGACTGCGTGTCGGCTTCACCGCGTCTTCACGTCCAGGCGTGCAGAGCTGTACATCGACGTCATCGCGTTCCAGAACGAATACGTCTCTTCATCTACCGCACGTATCTTCAATTGCGGCATATAGATCTTCCTGTTATCTATGTAGTGTTTTCTGTATGTAGTATTTAACATGGAGAGCAGGAGCCAGCACTACTTGATAGTAGTTATACAGAGCAGTTCTTTATTCAGCTCAGATCCAAAACATAACATTCAAACTGTCAACTGAACTCAAACTTAAAAATGGCCACTGACCATAGAGTTCCCCACAAACAGTCCAGAGTGTCCTTTCTTAAAGCAACAGTATACCACATCTCCCAAACTATTTTCAAATCCCCCCTTTTAAACATACATTACTGAACAGTAAAGAAACTATAAAAATGAAGCTAAATATACTTTATCCTATAACATAATCTTTCAGTCTCTCAGGAGGGCGTATTACTCTTCCAGATCGGGATGTTTTGCAAGCAGCTTCTGTAGACTCTAGAGGGACTTGGTCTCCTTGGTCTCCATCTGAACCTGGCACTTCAGCCTCCAAGTCTGTATCGTGTGTGATTGTCGACTCTGCTCTACTTTTAGTTACAAGTACCTGTGGCTCTGAGTGGTCTTGATCATATGTATTATCCATCCTGAGATGACGCCGGTTTCTCCTGTACTTTCTGCCATCCGGTGTTTCAATTACATAAGATCTTGGCTCAGGACCAACAAATAATATCTTTGCAGGCTGCCAACCAACTGATGTCTCCATACGCACTGCATCCCCTTTTTGGAAGGCTGGTAGTAACTTGGCGCCATGATCATAATAAACTTTCTGCCTGCGCTGAATGTCTCTCAATCCCCGGTGTGCATTCTTTGGAATCTGAGGCTTTAATGCAGCAGCCACAACAGGTAACTTGGTTCGAAGAGTCCGACCCATTAAGAGCTGTGCGGGGGAATAGGCCATTCCAGTGATTGGAGTGTTGCGTAGCTCTAAAAGCCCAATATGAGGATCCACCCCCGATTCCCATGTCTTTTGGAGCATGAGTTTAATAGTTTTTACTGTCCTTTCTGCTAGTCCATTAGATTGTGGGTACCCAGGACTAGAGTGAGTAAACTTTATCCCCCATGCTGTAGCAAATGCCTTCATCTCGGCACTGGCGAAGGGTACATGATCACTGATTACTTCTGTTGGGATGCCATGTCTAGCAAAGGTGGCTTTTAGTTTGCCAATAACGGTTGTTGATGACTTATCAGACATCTTTAACACTTCAGGGTATTTGGAAAAATAGTCCACTATCACAAGGAAAGAGCACCCTTTCCAATCAAAAATGTCCATTGCCAGTTTTTGCCAAGGAAGATGAGGAATTTTGTGCGAGAGTAATGGCTCTTTTTGGTTCGCAGGTAGATAACTAGCACAAATCTTGCAGGTCTCTACCATCTGATGAATGTCCTTGGACATGCTGGGCCAAAATAGGATCATCCGAGCCCGCATTTTGGTTTTCTGTATACCTTGATGGCACTCGTGCAGACTCTCCAGGATTGTTCTGCGAGCATTCTGAGGAACCACAATCTTTTCACCAAGCAAAAGGAGATCATCCTCCTTGCGCAGCAAGTGCTTAAATTGCCAAAATGGCTGAAGACTTGGATGAAGTTGCCTTTTTCTTTGTGGCCAACCATGATATAGAAGATGTTTAATTTCCGATAAGCATTTATCTTCTGCTGTGGCCTTCTGTAAATAAGATAACATCTCAGTCCCAATAGTTTCTGATGCTGAAAGTGTATAAATTACCTTTTCTTCAGATAACATATCCTTCTCTGAATCTGGGGGATCCACAGTGGCCCTGGAAAGGGTGTCAGCAATAAGCATGTCACGCCCAGCAGTGTAAGAAATCACCAGGTCATATCTCTGCAGTTGTAAGAGCATTCTTTGCAGTCTTGCTGGCGCTTTGCTTAGTGGTTTAGTAAGTATAGCTTCAAGAGGCTTATGGTCAGACTGCACTGTAATGGTTTTGCCAAATATGAACTGATGGAACTTTTTGGTAGCGTAAACAATTGCCATGAGTTCTTTCTCTATCTGGGCATAATTCTGCTCTGTGGTAGTCATCGCTCTAGATGCATATGCTATGGGGCAGTTATCTTGAAGTAAGCAAGCCCCCAGGCCCGATTTAGATGCATCTGCCTGAATCACCACTGCTTTTGTTGGGTCAAAAAATTTCAATATTGGAGCCTCAATCAGTGCCTGTTTTAAGCACTGTACTGCTTTAGCATGCTCTGGGCCCCACTGCCAAACAATGTCTTTACAGAGTAACTTCCTCAATGGTGCTGTAATCTCTGCCTCCCCCGGTATATATTGTGCAAGATACCGGACCATGCCCAAAAATCTTTGCAGACCTTTTTTATCCTCTGGGTCAGGCATTTTGCTAATTCTGAAGCGTCCCCATGGGGAATTGAAAGTACACAGTTCTGATGACTCTGTGTCTAATTTGACCTGCCAGTAACCATCCTTTTCATCAAGGATGGTAAATATGGTTTTGCCAGCAAGCTGGCTCTGTACATCCTCAGCAGTAGGGATATTGTAGTGGTGGCGCTTTATAGCTTTGTTAAGGTCACGGGGGTCCAAACATACCCTCAGAGTGCCATTCTTCTTTTCTGTGACAACAAGGCTGTTGACCCAGTCGGTGGGCGTGTGTACCTTAGCAATGATCTGATCCTTTTCTAACTGCATGAGGGTCTCTTTAAGCCTTCCCAGTATTGCAAATGGGATTTTCCTGCAGCCATGAACGACTGGAGCCACATTTGGGTCTAAGTAGATGTGGTAAGTTCCTTTAAATTGCCCAATTCCCCGAAAAGCATCAGGGTAACATTTTATCAGATCATCTTTTGTGCGGATGGTTTGTGCAGAGACTGTGTGGACCTTACGAAGCAAATCCAGTTCCTGACATGCAGCTTTTCCCAACAATGGAAGTGTGGAGCATTGTGTGATAAAGAATTCTAGCTCTGCTGTGTGCGTGGGAGTGGCTGCGGTTAGATACACAATGCCTTTTGGGTGGATCCGGGATCCCCCATAGGCTACTAAAGTAGTGTTTGTCTTTTTGATGGGTAGCTGTCCAGGAATCCTTTTGAAGAGAGTGAGAGGTAACACATTTGCCTCAGCACCAGTATCTAACTTGAAGTTAATGGGTGCACCATTGATTTGCACCTCAGAGAACCATGCTGAGTGGTTTAGTTTGTGTCCTTTTCCTTGGTTAAAAGTCTTATCTCTCAGTATTGCCCCAATAAATAAAGTCTCAACTGTTTTTACTATCTCACCCTTCTGGCTCCTGGATTTACAGCATTTTGCAAAGTGATTATTTTTGTTGCATGTGTAACAAACACACCCAAATGCTGGGCATCTTTGAGGTGGGTGAACCCTGCCACACTTAGGGCACACATTATGCTGTTGCTCAGCCCTTGTAGCACAGTGAGGTTTGTACTTGCTGCCTCTAGTAGCCTCTGCTGGCTTAGAGAGAGTAGATTTGTACTCCAATGAGTGAATAGGCTGGTAAGCGCTTGCTGACATGTTTGCAGCCATAACTTGAACCTGGGCTTTTGTGGCTTCAGCAGCCTGACACATCTCTACTGCCTTTTGAAGTGTGAGGTCAGTCTCTCTGAGCAGACGTTCTTTAAGTCTGGCATCAGTAACACTAAAAACCAATTTGTCTCTTAACATGTCATCAAGTATAGTCCCAAATTCACAGTCTCTTGCCTTCACTCTTAGTTCTGTCATATATCTTTCAATACCTTGCCCCTCCAGATGTGGATGTGTCCAAAATTGGTGTCGCTCAAACACAACATTTTTCTTTGGATTACAGTGGTCCCTGAACAACTTCAGCACTGAATGTAAGGTTCTTTCAACAGGCAAGGCTGATTCCAGTGTGTTGTAAACCTCTTGTCCTTCCCCACCCACAACATGTAGGGCTATGGCAATCTGAGTCTTCTGCTCCTTCTTATAAAGTTCAACTGCTTCAGCATAAATTAAAAATCTCTGCTCCCATCTCCTCCAGTTTTCACTTACATTTCCTGTGAACTGCAGAGGGTCTGGTGGTTTGAAAAACTCCATGCTGATGCTGTATAAGCTGTAAATTAAGTCCTTGTAGCAATATCCTCAGGCAAGTGACTTGTTCAGCACTTCTGACACCATGTAGTGTTTTCTGTATGTAGTATTTAACATGGAGAGCAGGAGCCAGCACTACTTGATAGTAGTTATACAGAGCAGTTCTTTATTCAGCTCAGATCCAAAACATAACATTCAAACTGTCAACTGAACTCAAACTTAAAAATGGCCACTGACCATAGAGTTCCCCACAAACAGTCCAGAGTGTCCTTTCTTAAAGCAACAGTATACCACAATCTAGCACGGCACGTCTGTCCCATATGGTTTTGTCTTTGTTTCTTCCCCCATGTATATGCGCTCCATTATTTTTGGTCTGTTTCTGTACATACCTTGAGGAAGAGTGTTATGTGGTAGCTGCTCTCATTGTGGGGAAGTATTTATATTTATTTCTAATTTTTTCACATGGGATTTTGGTTCTTTTGATTTGCGTTTACTAGTAATTCAATCGTCAGTGTGACTGCAGGGAGCGACTAGGAAGCAGTAACTGCTGTGAGTCAGATTGAGTGAACCGATGAATCAGTTCATGAATCGGTTCATTTCAATGAATCACTCGAAATGAACCGATTCACTTTACTGATCC
>VKOC01032697.1:0-10508 GCA_009364415.1 Spea multiplicata | reverse complement strand
CCAACCCGTGCCGGGCTTTGTATTAAACCGAACGCCGTAACGACGGCTCCAAAGAAAGCTCAGTCTACGGACAGACTTTATGGAAAGCACTCAGAAGTCTCTCTCGTTATCAAATTGTAAACCTTTTCGAAGTAGTAACAACCAGTCAAACTGGTTACCGACTGCGGCGGATCACCCAGCAACCGCTCCCTGTATAATACCAACGCACCCTTTATAGGAGGAAGCCCGCCACTCACACTACAGCGTCGCTATTCAGAAAGGAGGCTCTGTTAGTTCTGGGCTCTCACTTATATTTTATTTATTCCTCCCCGACGCCTGCTGTCCACCTCTGAGCCGCTGTCACATAACCGCTGCATAAACCACAGCCACAAATAATTAATTGTGGCGCTCTATCCTCCTGGACGGCATTAGATAAAACTCCCAGGTCATATTTTTAGCCTTAAACTTTATTTTTTTTGGGGGGGGAGGGGGTACTGCGTCACGTGACATTAACAATGTTACTGGAAATCTCGGACAGCAAGTCTCACAAAGGAAGCTGGAATTAGTGGAGGGGATTACCCCGCAGCTGTCACAAAACAAGGATGGAGGAAAGAGACGCCAGGCTTATCAGACGACACGGGTGTGCGGCGATAGACCAGGGACCTCTCTGTAACGCGAATTAATTTCATGGAAACAAAGTAATTAATACGAGGCAGCAAAACTTCTATTAATATAGATTGTAAGCTCCTCTGTCCAGGGTTCCTCCTCCCTGTTCTCTCTGTAAGTCAAATTGTTATTGTTATATACTACTTGTTATGTCATGTCTACCATTGTTTACAGCGTACAGAATACGATGGCCACTAAAACAATAACTATATATATATATAGTTATAGATGTAAGTTTCTGCCCCTCGTAAGAGGGGGATCCTTTCATCAGGGGTCCCTAGGCAGCCCCCTTTAAAGGGCAGTTATCTATATATATGTTTTCAGGGAGCGACGGATGAACGCACACATCTGCCGCCTTTTGACATCATGAGATGAACCCGGCAACCGACGAACAGCAGCACCAACTCAATAGGCTCTCCCATAGGGGCCCCAGGTTAAAGGCAGAATTTGGTGGCCCCCCGGGCTTGGGTCGCTGCTTTTCAGGATCAGGGGCGTCCTGCCACCGGTACAAACACCTGATAAATAGGTGAAGGACCAAGACCACAACGTGTAGCGTACAAAAACACTACGAGGGGCCGGTTAGGAAGAAGAAAAATTAATAATAATACAGAATTTCTGTTAAATTGCAGAGCGCTGCTTACAAGGGTCAGAATGAGGTGACCCAGACAATTGGGGTAAAATGAAATACCCTGACACCCACTTCCATGCAGTACTTATCCTGGGCCCAGGTCAGGGGGTGAGGTGCAATATTCCCTAAACAACCCCCCAAACTGACATGGCAGGGGAGCTGGGCAATGACGGGGAAGGGGCCTCCCCCGTCTGTAATTGTGGTGACCCCCTACCCCCTGGGGCAGATTCCATCCCCCACTAAGCCTGAGGCACCTGCTCCCCCCCCCTTTAAAATAAGCCAAGTCCCTCCCACTTTTATAGCAGCTCCTCACCTCAGCCCCGTGGGGCATTAGGAAAGCCTCATGTCCCGTCGCTTTGTCACCCTTCACACTCAGTCGCCCCCTTTACCCCACAGCTTCGCTTAGGCCGCCATCTTTGGAGAGGATTACTACCACAGCTGACGGTGCACGTCAAGGGGGCGGTACCACGGGCATCCAAGGCCCTATCTCAGAGCACGTGACTGCCCATTAGACTTTGCCAGTCTTAAAGATGGCGACCGCGCCGTTGCTGGTGTAAGAGTGACGAAGCCTCCGACAGTTATCACTGTGTCCGCTAGATGGCAACATGTACTTTTACTTGTAGATGGCGACATTTATATTTACTTGTATTATTATTATGACATAATATACAACAAACAGTTACATTATACAAACATAAATCACACAATTGTAAATATCTTGTGTGTTGGCTGCCCCTCATTGGCATACAAAGTTCTACGCCAGGCAAGCTAAAAATGTATTAAGAACTGATTTTTTTTAAAAAAAATGATCACATTGTTCCATTTTTTTGAGTAATAATATTTATTAATTGGTTTCAGTGGAAAAGCAGATGCCCCGCAGATGCATTCATCATAATGTCCAGCAGATGGTGCTCTTTGATAGGTGTTGGGTGAGATCTGGATCATCCCGGGCTAGAAAAGTCACGGGAAATGAAATTATTTGCGTCATATCCATTCCTGGGAAGCCGTCCCGGAGATTCTCCAAATATTAACCCTTTAATAGCCCGTTATAAAGATTCTATGTAGTGACTAATCAAATGTGTTAACCAAATGGCGCTAATGCCGGTCGTCATGGAAACCCTGACTTTTATTTAAAGATACACTTAATGGAGTCACCTGTATTCAAGCAGGGATATCAATCGTAACATACTGGGGTCAAAAGAACCAATTAGGAGTCTTATATATGATCCCAGCAGGTAGAATAGGAATATTCTACCTGCAGTCAGACTAGTGTAACGCTGAGAATCTGCCCCTTCACCCTGAGATTGGGGCAAAAACCCTAAGGTTTGGGACTTCCCAAAAGTAACAAACAAGGCAAATACGATCATTTTTAAAATAAAGCACTTTTCCTCCGTTGCTCCATAACCCAGTTATACGGACTTGTGTTGAGCTGCAGCATCTTCAAGACCCATTCGTCCTTCTTCGCTCCTTCTATAAACTCTTCGAGTGAAAGCTGGCCTGGGAAGGAGAGACGACTCGAATTAGCCGCTGAATCCATGCGTACGACAAAAAAAAAAAGAAGCTGTACTGAAGAACACCCGCGGGGGCTGTCAGTGTGTGATGGCTGCACATGCTTATCTACACGGGCCGGGGGTAGTGTGAATGTGTGTGCGATAGGATGCGGCGGAGGATGGTGCGGGCGACCCCCGTTTTATTAAATTGGGTTCAGGCTTTACAATTTGGTTACCAGGGGTTGGTGGCAAAGGCTTGATCGAAGCATGCCTCCCAACAGTCCCTGTGTTAGAGGGACAGTCCTGATTTTCAGGCAACGTTCCACTGTCCTGCTATCCCGGGTAGCTGTGCAACTGCCCTGGCAGCGGGTATCCTCGGTCAGTTGAGGAGCTGCAAAATCAACGGACGCCTGGGTTGTTGACCCAGAGACCTCTGTGCTAAGCACCACGCGGAAGCTCTTCAGGTGAGATGAACAGGTGGCCACACCTCTGGCCTGGCCCCTCCCTACCTCTTGCCACACCCCCTAAAACAGGTGTCCCAGTTGGACACCTGAAATTTTAGGGGGCATGTTTTTTAACAGATGGGTAGTTGGTGCAGGGTACGGTTAGATTTTTGGGGCAAGTTGTCTAAATTGCGCACTACCTGTAATAAACTGACATACAATGTTCTTCATGGGACGGGGTGTAATAAATGCGGAACCAGAGAAATTAAGAATACAGAGGGGATCTAAAATTTTAACTGCCCTGCCCGGGTAAAATTATTTTAGGGGCATCCCGTGAATGCACGTCCTGATTTTACCGTCTCCGTTTTCGTCAAAACAAGCTGAAAAATCCTCTCGCAAACGTCGTCAGGGCTCATTAATTCTGTGTCCGGATCCCTTTTCCAGTCTTTCTTCACACTATAAATTGACTAAAGAAAAAAAAATAATGAATTATCTATAAACATTTGATTTTTACATTTTTTTGCATATTTAAGTTGCTGAATTTTCACGGGCGCCTCCTCCGCGTCCCGCCACGTGCTGGCAGCGTGGGGCGGAGCCGACGGGAACCGCCTGATTGGCGGGAGGCGTGATGCGCACACACACCACATGCACGTCCGGTGGCCACGCCCACAGATCCAGATCACACTGCTGGGACAGGGGGTGAGACTCCTCCTTCGTTACCCCCAGCAACAGGGGCGTTCCTTGTGACCTGGAGCTATAAAGCCCCACTACGGCTTTTCTCACTCCCTTTGGATTGGACGCTCTTGGACAGCTTTGTTTGCTATTGGGTTCCAGACCAGCCAATTGGGGCGTACTTAGTTAAAAACGCCTAGAAGTATTTTATAGGGTCCCTATGCTCCTTTCCCAAAAGCTTAACATCTTACCCAAAATAACTCCCAGAGTCTTCCCTTTTTAATACTTTAAGAAGATACTACGGCGCGGGGTCTTCATTGACCGACGATGGGTCCCCAAAGATGTTTACTAATAGTAAAGGGCTATTTCATTATTTCCTGACCTTTTACTAATGAAATACAAATAAACCGAGACAGAGGCTAAGCCGCTCACAACTACTTGTGTATAGAGGCTATTTTGGTCGCTGACCGACCTGATTAGCTAATGGTTGTTACATAACATTCTATTATACATTGTCAGTGAAAGGAGCGTCGTATAGGTTTTACACCACGCCAGTACCTGTACGATTTCTCTCAATTCCCTTTTATCTACAGAACCGTTTCCGTCCCTGTCGTATATTTTGAACGACCATCGTAACTTGTGCTCCAGTTTCCCACGTAGCACGAGATTCAGAGCTGCCACGTATTCGAGAAAATCAATCGCGTTGTCCTGCAAGAGCAAAGTTGAGACTAGTCAGGTTCAAATGACCTTATTATGACTCCATAATAAAGAACACACCATGATTGTATCTCTTTTTGTAACAAAAGTATGTAAAAAAAAAACCCTCAATTCTACGTCTTAACTGTCCAGTATGTAAAAAAATTAAAAAATCTCCCTTAGAACGTTCCTATCATTCCCGTAGATAAAGTTCCTTCCTTATATTGACCTTGAATGGATCTATATGTGAATTTAGGTTCTTGTAGAGGGAGATTCCAGCCTCAAAGTACCCAAGTACCCCGTGGCTCTCCATCCCACGTGCTGGACCAAGGGTGCCAAAGAACAGAAGAATACGTATCTACCATTGGATACATGGATGTATCTCTGCTTAGCCCTTACTGTGGGCACTTTACTCCAAAACCATTGGGCCGTTATGGCTATCAAAGCCACCAAATGGAGCAAAGAAAGCTATCTACCCTGGGAAGCTCGAGTCTTCCTCTTTATCTTCATGAAGCACCAAGCGTAAGGTCAGGGAAGATATGAGAATAGACAGGTGGCTGGAGGCCCTAAAAACACTCAAGCACGTCAAGCAAAAAAAAACACAGTAAAGCATTTTCTTACCCCATTTCTATCAAAAGAACTGAACATTCTTTCAACAAATTGTGAAGCTTCGTTGTTCTCGGAAATTCCAAAAAATCTCCTAAATTCGTGTTGATACAAAGCTCCGCTAGGACATTCGACCACAAACTTCTTATACATTTCTTGTAAGTCTGCCACATCGATCTCCTCGGCACCAGAACTTTGATTCTGCCCCATTTTTTAGATTTTTGTCTGGATTGTCCTGATTTTGGGGCTCACACATACCGAGTTCCGTAGAGGTCGAGCGTCCATCACACCACCGAGGGCGAAAGTTGGAGAGCTGGAAATAAATACTGTCTCCGCGGAACACTAGAACCCGTCTATATATACAAACCAAATACGCTGAAATCTGATGAGCTCATTAGTAGGGTCATTTCATTATCTCTCAATAATCCCTTTTTTTTTCCTTTTCTGATCCCAACATGAAACCATCAATGCTTTTAGCAAAAGTTTCAGGATGAATTCATGAAAACAAACGATTCTTTTTTCCCCCGGAGTAAACAAATGAAATTAAACTTTAAAAACAGAGGTTTGACCATATTTAGGGAGCGGAGGAGCCTTGTAAGGGCTGTAAGTTGTTTCCAGTGACCTTCAGAGGTCATCCTCTGAGATGGGAAGAGTGGAGATTTCATAGACGACCAAGGAATCACATCTTTAAAAGTGAGGGCAATAAAGGTACGGAATTCACTGCCAAGGCAGGTGGATGTATCAGATACAACAGATGCCTTCAAAAAAGGGTAAAAGCAGGACATACCGGGCTATAAATGATAAAATAAACATGAATATTTTAGAGCTTCTTGATCCAAGGAGAACTCTGATCCCCTTTGGCGGTCAAGAAGGAATTGGCAAAATCCAAAAAATAGCTTAATTGGGTGTTTTTGCCTTCAAAAGCAGGAAGGATCAGTAGATGGGTAGAACTTGATGGTATCTTTGGCTTAGTTTCTCAAGTTCTATGATAACATTTGCTTCATTCTGAATGTTTTCTGCTAATCACGAGGCTACTGCACAAAAATAAATGAAGTAGAGAGAAGAAGTTATCTTGTTCCTGAATCAGAATGCACGCTGGAGCCATGTGATTGCTACTTGGGTGTCCAACTGTCCATCATTCATGTGGTTTGTTACCAAATACCAACACTTTTAACCACAAACAGACTTTTACGATTCTAAAATACGGATCACGAGGCAGATGTTTTATACAAAACTCTCTATATTTATTTTTCTACTCATCACGCAGGGTCCATCAAATTAAAACCAGGCTGGCGAGTCCGGTGGAAACGAATAAGATTGTGGTACCATATGGACAATAGGAATTCACACAACGTGATATCACGATACATTCAGATGACAGATGTTCTCTACTTGAAATCCCACGAAACGTTGTGACTTCCAGTCATCGAGCTTGGATCCCGGCATCCCTCCATACGGTTTGACGTAAGCGTCATCCCACGTCTCCGTACGTTCTCAGATGTTGAACCACACGTCGAGGTATTGATAGAGAAACAGGGGTCCGTGAAGAAAATGGCTGGATTAGTGAGCCTAAAGTACGAGGAACTCTTGGCGAGGATCTTCTGGGTAATTCTGGAAACCTGACGAGAAACTTAGGAAGCAGAAAAATACAAAGTCAAATTTACTGATGCCTGCATTAAAAATCTCACATAAAGAAGGGATTCTTGCAAGGGGTTCTTGGACAAATAATGGTTCCTGTAGAAGAACTTAAGTTCTAGAACCAAAAGGAGCTCAAATGTGATTATGTTCTGTGGCCCATTTTTTGTCTTATGGGTGAACAGGGAAACTTTTGTCTCCATCGAAATAAAGTTCCCTGGTTCTTCTGCTCACAAGTTCATGTCTATGATGACATTCAGGGTTCCGGGTTATGAAGATACTACCGATAGCTCAGTTCTTCTCTGTAATATATAGGATAGTTGCCCAAGGACAGACAAGTGAAATGAAGATGGTGGAGGACAAGCAGCGGCCCTTTCTTCTTGGATGGACTAGCGTAGCATTTTTACAGCAAACCAAGGCTTCATCTACCCCACTCCTTATCTCTTCATCTACCCCACTCCTTATCTCTTCATCTACCCCACTCCTTATCTCTGTTCCCGAGGCCACTAAGTAGCATTTACTATAATTATACAGAGATTTACAGATTTAAATAATTCACTGCTTACAGCCATACCATACGTTTAACGACTGCACTATGTTCCTTCCTCTAAACGCAGGCTCCCTTGTGAACCATCATTATTTCCCTAAAAAAGACCTTATTGTCCAGTGCTGACATCCCTTTGGTCAGGGTCTCTCTATCTCGGCCGCACGGCAGTCGTTGAGTTGGTAGCCTTGGAAATGAAGAGTGAAACGGCGTTTTCAAAACCCGCGTAGGTTCAAAATAAACATTTACACCGGCAACGTACCAAACCTGCGATAGGAGAAAAAAAATCATCGACATTCTTAAAAATGCAATTTCTGCCTAATTATTTTATTATATTTTTAGGTTCAATATGTAGAACCTCATTTAATTATAGGCCTAGGTCTTATCTTAGATTCACATATACCTATTCCATCTATGTTTAATTTCTCTTATTCCCACTTCTACTGGGAGGCTCTTCCGCTTATCTACCACATAAAAAAAATTGTTTTTTTTAAACCAAAATGTGGGCTTAAACTTCTCACCCGTGAGTTTAAATAAACCATTGGATACATTGTACACTTTGATGCACAAAGAAGAGAGTAGGACACCCAGGCTGATGATGCCAACGATACAGCAGAGGAATTTAATTCCGAGGTTGGATGCGGACCCCCAGTCTGGTTATAGGGTGGGCAAAAATATACTGCGATTTTCAGCAATATCTAGTTTCTGCCCGGGGCTTTGGTGTATCATGCGTGATAAACATAGATTGAGTTATTTTATCCCTGGACCTGATGAGGCAAAGAAAATGATCTTCGGCAGCTTGTCCAAGACCAACGTTAATCCCCGAACATCTAATCAGGGTAATGCGCGGTGCTGCACCTAATCTAAGGATTATTCGCTGCCCAGGTCTCCAGAAACATGTTACTTTCATGAAATACGCTATGACCGGGAGCTTTATAGCTCATCTATTTATCGATGTTGATCAATTGTTACTCTACTAATTGCCAGGACTTTATCTTGCTGACTATGAGCGACACATCGTGGGAACGGGGGAGTCCATACCTTCCAATGGTCCCGATTTGCACAGGACAGTCCTGATTTTGCCATTCCATTCCGCTATCCCACTAATCTCTGCCTCTGTCCCGATTTCATCCTCCAGAGAACCGGAGAACGCATACTGTACATGCGCAGCTCTCGCAGTGACGCTACCTCAAGGAGCCCAATGGATAACAATATTTTTCTCCTTGGCGCTATATATACAGTAATATACCACCCAGCACTGTATACAGTACCCCCCCCCAGCCCCTTATAGAGCAATAACCCCCCAGTGTTGTATACAGTAATAATAATAACCCCCTCAATGCTGTATTCTGTATAACTCCCAAGTGCTGTATACAAATAACCCCCCCAGTGCTGTATACAAATAACCCCGCCCAGTGCTGTATACAAATAACCCCCCCAGTGCTGTATACAGTAATAACCCCCAGGACTGTATACAGTAATATACCCCCAGCACTGTATACAGTAATAATAACTCCAATAAACTCCTTTTATCTGCAGACTCAGAGGCCGCCATTGTCATCAGTATTTATTTTGTGTGACTTTTCTGCTCAGACACCACACTGAGCTGATGCTTTATGGTTATGCTAATAAAGTCAGATCCTCCATAGATTTTCTTTAGCCAGAATGTGAGTTGGGTGATTAGGACTGAGCCATTCTATTGTTTCCCACAGGCAGTATGAGAAGGAGTTGGGGTGTTTAGTAGATCGGGGCTCAGATGACAGAGCGAGAACTCAATACAAACGGCTGATATGCAGTTGCCTAAAAACACAAAGCGTACTCACTGTGAAAGGATACACGGAGCCTGGGGTACTTTGTGACAGTCCGTCGCCTTTACGCGTGCTTTTCGGGTGGTTTCTGGCAGTGCCTGCGCTATAACAAGAGCAGATAATTGTTCCAAGAGTTGCGTTAATTGTTTGAGCTTCCATAATGCTGTACTTGTCTTAATTTGTCTTAGAACAAAGAACACATTGTTCAACAAGCTGAAATAGAAAACCATTATTGATATTTATAGAAGGAATCTAGAACTTACCCAGCAGATGACATCCAGTCTATTCAGAGAAAGATTCTAGAGCAACATTCTAAGAGCTTTCTGCACTAACTATACATTGTAAGATTTTCCTACAGAAAGATCAAAGAAAGGGTCACTTGGAAAGACTAAATCCATTCCTGTGGTCTCCTCCAGCCCATGTTTCATAAACCAAAAGGTTTCCATCCTTGCACTTTTCAGATAGTAGACCTTGGATATAGTGACCTGGCTGGGGGTCCAAGGTGCAGGAGAATTGAACCAATGGTGGTCCTACCATATAGGCCAGGTGACCCAAGAGCAGAAGACCTGTACATCCGATGGCAAATGTCACTTTTTACCCTACCGACTTCTTCCTTTGCCTGATTTTATGGGATAATGTTAGACAAGAAACTAATCTGGGGGAAAAAAGTTGCGATTGGCCTTTGACCCCCACTAAGGACGGGTTACACTTGGGGCAAATGGTTTGCGAAGCGGCATCTGGGAGTTCAGTAAATCATTAGAAGGAATCAGGAAGGAATAACAGGTTATGGATGAAATAATCAGATAAGGGAAGTTACAACCCTGGGTCCGAGAACGCCACGCACTTTGGTGACGCAATACAACAGAAACGACCTTGACCAGGAGACCATTGTTTCTCCGTAGAGACTGTTTAACTGCAAAAAGTAACAAGATAAATGATACAATAAATGATCACGATACAATGTGTAAGGTGGATATACAGTATGAGGGACGGATGCCGTCCTTATCTCACTAGGAGAGATGTGGAGGGAGGTAAAAAGCTTTGAGACGCCGAACAGTCAAGTTGCCCCACGGAGGAGTTTCTAGTATAAAATGCATACAGCCTAGGTGTCAACGTATGAGCTCCATGGCTTTCAACAATACCTAGCAGAGGGCAACGAGACATACCGGAAAAAACACGAAGAAAGCCTTTTATTAAAGAGTCCATTTATTATCCTTATTTATTGTTCGCGCAACAATGGATGTGGGTCAATTCTAAAAAAACAGGAGGAGCTCATGGCCCAATTCAGGCCACCCCCACCTGCAGGTGCCAGGTGCTAAGTGGGGTCATGTAAGGTGACAT
>VKOC01032696.1:0-17767 GCA_009364415.1 Spea multiplicata | reverse complement strand
CAGGAACGGGCACAGGCTCAGGCAGGAACGGGCAAAGGCAGGAACGGGAACAGGCACGGGTTCAGGCAAAGGCACGGGTTCAGGCTTAGGAACAAGCTCAGGTACAGGAATTGGCTCAGAGCAAAGCAGTCCTTCAACGTCAATGCCAAGGCCCTGACTGAAGGGCAGGACAGGTCTTATAAAGGCAGGGCATTACTCAGTCAATGAGGCGCAGCTGTACCAGATAATGAGCACCAGAGCACTCCAGAGGGAGGAGGGTGGCCACTACAGGAAGCAGATGGAACAACCACCTGTATGATACAGCCAGGTTTCAGGCAGCAGAGAGTGGATCCTAACACATACTGAGCTCCATTACCCTATTTGTCATCCTACCGGATTATTCCTGATATATCCTGACATAACGAAAGACGGACACGAAGATTCTTCATGTTGTGCTTCTTTGTCTTCGAGTACATTTACCCGTCGCCATATTAGTTTATTGAGTATTCGGTTTGAACAACGAAAATGCACCATTTGTGTTGGTTTTCATGTTATCCCGAATACAAATACACATAGTTTTGACTGCGATTGATGGGTTCAACAGCCCGTGGATTTTTTCTTTCATTTTTTTACTCTGGCCAATCAGCATTTGATAGGAAAAGGGCCAAGCATTAGATATATAAGTGTGCTGAATACATTTCAACATGCCAGTAGCAGTTATAGACTTATGAGAGTTGGAGTGTGAGACAGTCAACAACAGTAACAGTGTTGACACTGAGACTGCGGCTCATCTACCATACTGCAAGTATCAATAGTGTAGTGCACAAAATGTACTGTACTAGTGTTTAAACGTGTTTTTGATTATGTTAGTGTGTGTGCTTCTGGGTTTGTTAGTGAAAGTGTGTTTGTGCCTGTGTTTGTTATTCAAAGTGTATGTGTATGGGTTTCTTAGTGAAAGTGTGTGTGTTGGTATGTTAGTGGGTAAATTATGCTTCTTTGGGTATGTTAGTGTATGTGTGTTTGTCTGGGTACGTTAGTATGTGTGTGTGGATATTTTAGTGTGTCAACAACAATGATTGTTGATCAATTATTTTAGTCACCCAATCAAAAAAATCAATAATATTAGTTTGTCATGATCTTCTCATGTTGTGTTTGATCTTGAAACCCACGTGACTTTAGATGTTCAACAATCCTATCCTTCAACACCGTTGAAGAATTTTGGGGCCCGGAAATTACACTTCTCTCATGCCCAGGTTCCAGGATGAGTGTGATGTTATCTGTGCTGGAATCTGGGTATGCCTGGGCATGATAGGAGTGTTTGTTTACCATATTTGCTCGATTATAAGATGAGGTTTTTTTCAGAGCAAATGCTGTGAAAAATACCCCTCGTCTTATAATCTAGGTCATCTTCTAATCAGACCTCAAATAGCAGGTTGGCAAATAAAAGGAAATAAAAAATATATATTTTTCTCAATCATAGCTTTTATTAAATATGAAAAAATAGTTTACACGAATTAATATTTACTAGTAAAACTTTTTTCCGATAGGGTAGTCTTATATTCAGGCTTTTTCTTTTCTTCCTTAATATTAATTTTTACAATTTTTTTCATATTTAATTTAAAAGCAAGGGTGATTACCATTAAGGTCTGTGATGCTCCTGCATGCTGCATGGTCGTCTATGCATCAGGCTATTGTCGAGGCCAGTGCACTATTGGGTAAAGGAGTTCTAGGTGGTAAGAAAAATTGCTTGCCTCAGTAGTGCGGCCTTTTAAGGTGGCTCATTAACTTGATGAGAAGATCTGACATTCTAGGTAAGACTAACCAGAACTTGCGATCAGAGGCATGGTGGTCCGTATATTGTGTGTGACCAGAGTGTGGAACCAGCCTTTGAGTGATCCTTTCAACCAGTGAGTATGGACATTTAGGTTTATTTTTATTGATTAATGCCAGAGTGGCATATAGGGGTATAAGGCATTTCTGGAGGCAGAGTGCTCTACACAATGCCTTTTAACCCCCTTAATGCCGCTCTGCCTCCAAAAATGCCTTTTAACCCTCTATACGCCACTCTGCCTCCTGAAATGCCTTATACCCCCTATATGCCACTCTGCCCCATAATATGCCTTTTAACCCCCTAAATGCCAGAATGGGTATAGGGGTATAAGGCATTTCTGGAGGCAGAGTGGCACATAGGGGGTCAAAAGGCATACCATGGGGCACAGTGGCATATAGAGGGTTAAAAGGCATATCATGGGCCACAGTGCCATACTGGAGTGGCAAGCCTGGGGGCAGATGTGCGTAACTGGGGGACAGGTTGGAAAATACAAGGAAATAAAAACAAAAAAATATTTTTCTCAATCATAGCTTTTATTAAAAAATGTAATAGTTTACATGAATGAATATTTACTGGTAAAACTTTTTTCCTATAGGGTCGTCTTATATTCAGGCTTTTTCTTTTTTTCCTAAATTAATATTCAGATATGGGGGGTATCTTATAATCAGGGTCATCTTATAATCGAGCAACTACGGTAATTCCCTCACCCAATATGGTTCAGACCTCTAATACTTCCCCGCCTGGAAGTTATAAGGAAGATACTCCCCTTTGCTGCTTTTTCCGCCAACCATTACTTTTAACAACCCATACTGGCCGCCCCTTGCCCATTCTCCCCTCCTTATTTAACATCGCATTCCCAATTAGGCTCTATCCATTCTTCCTTCCCTTAACCGTCTGATCTTAGTTGCCATGTTACAGCTAAATGCACTACCAGCCTAAAAATGTCAGGACCCTTACCCTTGTTGTTAACAACTTTGAAAACTGGCCGGGTGTTACATTGATTTCCATTGATTTCCATTCTCTGATTAAAATAAACTTTCTTTTATTACGTCTAAACCTCCGACCCCTTTCTTTTAGATTATGACCTCTTGTTCCCACATTTCTCCTGCTTTGAAGAAAAAAAAACACCTCCTTTCAATCTTTCTATCCCACCTTCTCTCTCTCCTATAAGGTATATGTATTTACTCTTTGTAGTTAATTGCTTCCTGCAAACCATTCACCATGGATAAGCCGCCTCCACTTTTCAATCCATTTTAAAGGGGTACATCACAGCTAGCTGCCCTTGCTGGTGACCTTGAAAACACTTTACAAAGGGTGGAAGACCAATGCCTTAACGAATACTCCAAACCAGAGGTACAGGTTGCCCATTTGAAAACGGATAAAAACCCTGGTATGTATAAACTCTCTCTATAATGTTCTTTATAATCTATAACTATACAATATTAAAAATGTCTTAAGTGTTCAGTAGTACAGTCAAAGGGATTTGGGTCACTCTGCCAGCATCAGCCAATGAAACCATGCACCCCTCATACCTTGGAATCAGGCCTCCAGACTGGTTGGGGTATTCAAATCTTACTGGAATGTGTCTTCTCTTTCGTGCTAAGCTTTATTTCCTTTTCCTCTTTTGCGGTCAATGCAGGATGAGCTGCTATGTCAATTTGGAACAAATGTTGTGCCCTGGAGAACCTGCTTGAAATCCTTTGGCAACGCACAGATTGATCAGGAGCTGGATGAGAAAAGCATCTATGAACCGCATTAAGCTTGTCAGAAAAACACGTTATAAGTTGGTCCTCCACAGTCTATGTACCATGAGTAAAAATGTTACAAATGCTAAAATGCTAGATTTGATTTTCAGGGATAGTGAACTGGTTAGAAAGAGAAGATAGAGGCAATACCCATTCTTGTTGGTAGTAAAGTGGTGTTTTTCTGCTCCAAGTTGATGGCCACAAAACACCCCCACGTGATATGAGAAGCGTTGTGTCCTGCCTGAATTTCCTTGTCTATTTTGTCACATTAACAGCTCGGTGGAGTTTGCTATCCCAGTTTGGAGGTAACGGAGGTAACGGAGGTAACGGAAGTATGGAGAATGCTACACCCAATCACAAATGAAGAGTCTTGCTGAGCCAATAGAGACTCAACTCCTACCTAGGAAGTGACTTGGTGTGGCACATTAAGGAACATCTCACATTTTTAATCTTTTATGGGAATAAAATGAATTATTTAAGTGTGTGTATTTGTTTTAATATATTCCTTTGCTTTGTAGTTGTCACTGCAGATGGTAGGAAGTGCTAGCAGCTGCACCTTTAAAGGGAGGCTATAGAAAATGCTAATTTGGTTAGTGAACCAGCTTGGTGAAGCCTTCTGGCTGCTGATTAGTGGCTGGAGTACAGGGCTCAGCCAATCAGAAGCTGACCCTGAGCCCTAGCCTCCTGATTGGTGGGTGGTGACACCTAACAAGGGCTGACCAATCAGAGAGGTGAACCTGGGCCGGCTGCTGATTGGTTGCTGGTAGCTGACTAGACTCAGCCAATAAGAATCTGACCCTGAGCCCTAGCCTTCTGATTGGTGGGTGGTGTCACCTGACCAGGGCTGACCTATCAGAGAGAGGTGAGGAAGGGCCGGCTGCTGATTGGTTGCTGGAGTCAGCTGATTAGGCTCAGCCAATCCACAGCTGGCCCTGAGCCCTAGCCTCCTGATTGTGGTGTCACCTGACCACTCAAAAAGTGGTGAAACCAACATAGTACCATATTGCATGCCACTTATTATTTTTTATGAGCAACTAATTTTCCATTTTTTTTCTTGGTTTTATGGGCACCAAGGTAATTGCAACATGTTTACCAATTACAACTAGACTTGGGCACCAGGGGGCTTTTCATGTTGGTCTTCGTGCTCGTCTTCGGGGGGGAAAAAATCTTCGTATTCCGCGAATATAGCTCGTTCGCGATATTCTTCGTGCTCGTTTAATCTTGTGTCCTCCCGTTTGCCTAGCAGGGGTTAATACGGGTTAACAACACATCGGAGCAGCTGCCGTGAAGGTACGTGTGTGCAGCTCTATTGGTCTTTTCGGCAGGGGGCTGGTCTGGCATCAACGAGTGAATTGCAGAACTGCAGAATGCACTTCATTCGTTGATGGCAGGCGAGCCCCCTGCCGAAACGACCAATAGAGTTGCACACACGTACCGAGGTGTACTGTACACAAAATGACCTAGACAAATGCTCCAAGGAACTTGGCCTCCTTTTTATCATTCACAGTCACACATCCATAGATGTTTAGTAAAAGAATAGGGATTATTTTACATGAATGGATCTCTCAGGCAAACTCTGGTCTTATAAAGGCGCCTTCAGAATTAAAAAAACAGCAGCACAGGCATTGGGTGAGACCATTAGCGTGACGATTCTTTGTGGTTGTGAGTCTTCGTCTTCTCCTATGTTTTGCCGGCACTGTATTCTCTTCGGAACAAACAAAAAAATGGCCTCTTCGTGCTCGTTTTCATGTTCTTGTCTCTGCACTTACAAGCCACCATTTTTTAGTTTATTTAGTGCGTTTGTTTGGGAGTCAGGCTATGTAAAGAACTGTATGGGAGATTGTTTATTAGAGCAATTATTCCCGTTCTCTGTGGTGTAGTGGTTAAGGAGTTGTGCTTGGTTTCTTTAGGGTCTACGTTCAATTCCCTATGTCTTTGTAGTGAGTTTGTTTGGGAGTCAGGCCAAGTAAACAACTGTATGGGGAGGGGGGAGGAAACTAAAGGATTGTTTCTGTTGGCACTTATTCCTGCTCTCTGTGGCACAATGTTTAAGATGTTGGATTTGGTTCCTGAGATTCTGGATTCAATTCCTTCACGCTTTACCTTTTCTTGGACATAGACCAAAACACATGCCACTCAGTCTATGCCCTTGCAAGCCGCCATTTTTTTGTTTATTTGGTGTGTTTGTTTGGGAGGAAGGCTAGCTACAAGACTACATTGATGTAAAAAAACAAGGGATAGTTCCAGCGCAAAGGCATTGGTAGTGTCTGTAGTGTAGTGGTTAAGGTGTAGAATTAGGGTACTTCAGTACCTGGGTTCAATTTCATGGAAGTCCTTTATTCAACTGTCTCTCATCTCTATTTTGTTTTAGGCTAGGGCTTATCTTTTTACAGTATTTCCCCTGTCTCTGGTTTTATATTGCCATTGGCCCTATTCTTTTGTTTTGGTCTTTTTCCTGCCTCCACCTTTGCTCTTACTGAAGGCACAAGGTTTCTCTGACCCTATAGTCTTCAATAATGCTAATGTCTTTTCCTTAGCTTATCATGAGTAGTTCTCCTTTCCATTGCTTGAATGTGTTGTGTTCAATCCCTTTATTTGTGTTGTGTCTCTGTAGCTAACTGGCTTGATGTGTGAATACTAAGCCCATTAGAAGGCAGGTGCTACAGTACAAATAGTGGGGTTTATTCACTAAGGCGAGAGTTTTCAGAAGGGTTTCCATTCCCAATACCTTACTTTGTCAGTGTTAGCCAGGGCCAACACTGTCTGCTTTCTCCAGGAGATAACACAAGAGTAAAGGGGCTTGTGCGAAGTTGGAGATTATTGAACTCTCCATTGTACAGGTTAGCCAAATTCATAACGTCAGACCTCAATCGGTCCTGGGCCTCATGTTGGTTTTTATGCCTATCCCATGCATGTTTACATTCTCTCACTTTATTAGCCTCTACCACTTCTGCTGGGAGGCTGTTTCTTTACCATTTCTTTACCACTCTCGGAGTAAAACTTCTTTATATTACATCTAAGCCTCTGACTCACTAGTTTCAGATTATGACCTTGTTTAAACACTTCTCCTCTTTTGAAACAGACATCCCTCCTGTCTAAGGATTTGCAGTATTTTCTCCAAACCTATACATATTGAGGTTCCTTAGTCTTTCCTGATCCTGAGCCTGCATTATTCTTATCTACAATGGTAAGTTGAACATTTCCTTTCACTGTAACTCATCAAGCGCTCAGGGAATTGTTTATTCTTTACATGTAGAGATACTTTATCTTTATTAAGTTTATTGGTTTTAAATTGCAGTTTCAGTGTTTCTCTTTTTTCACTTTATCTTTTGTATTCTTCACTTTTGTTTTCTTTTCCACAATGTCTTCATCCCTTTCCCCAAGGTCTGTATCTTATTCTTCTAGCCCATCCACTCTCATTGTATACCCCCTAGTACCCCTATAGTCTTCTTTGCAATTCACTTCTTTTACCCTTTTTTGCTTATAACTTTTTGTTGTTGAGGGGTTTTTGTTGTTGTCGCAAGGAACCTGTTGCATCAGCATGAGTTAATATCCATTGTACATATTCCAGATAATGAAACATGTTGTTTTGTTCAGTATAGCATACATAATGTAATCAAAGTACACATTTGAAACATATGAGCCAATGCCTGTAAGTGCCATGTTGTATCCAATCTGAACCATTGTATGGTTTGTAGACTGGGTCATCCTCTCCATCTGATAAATGTGTTTGAGTGTCACCAAAACGTTTCCAATAGCAGGTGGATCAGTCTGTTTCAGTTTCTTGCAATCTTTACAGATAAAAATAGGAACCCCAGTAACCTCCTATGAAATGTTATTTTTATATGCTGAGGGATGGCCACCATAATGTGCACTTCTGATGAAGACCTTTTTTGGTAACCTCTGAATATCTAAAGACTTTTGCTAAATGAATAAAACCCTCTCCCAAATTTCTGGAGAATATTGCGTGTTAAGCTATGACACCCACTTCCTGATAAACCTAAAAAATTTTTGGGGACAAGAAAAAACACACAGACACACACAAAAAAAAAAAAAAATATATATATATATATATATTATAACATATAGAAATTAAACCATGTGAGTATGGAGCTTGTGTTAGCCCAGGACAGCCTGGGTACCTATAATAATTAACAATATTGCCATTGTAAATAACACATTGATATCATTTTATCCCACTTCTTGTTGTCACGTACCTATATCCCGAAACTTAGAACGCCGCAACTTCACCCAGAGTGATACCAAATGGGAAGGCCCAAATGGCCCAAGAGGTATTGAGCAGCCAGAAGTCAGGGTATAGGCATATAAATAAAGGCAGTCTCTGAGGAGTAGACGGCTATAGCGTAGACAGTGGAGGAAGCACCGGTACTGCAAAACGGAGTGTAGAAATCAAGCCAGGATTCGGTACACTGAGGAGTTAATCAGACAAGCCAGGGTTCGGTACACAGAGGAGTTAATCAGACAAGCCAGGATTCGGTACACGGAGGGGTTAATCAGACCAGCCAGGATTCGGTACACGGAGGAGTAATCAGAGTAGGAGCAAATAACAGCACTTCAGACTCGAAGACCACACAAGGGTAAAGTGCAGCAGACCAGCAGGCCTTTTAATTAGGAGCCACACCAAGCCACGCCCCCGGAACTGCACTAGAGGTTGCTCAGGCAGCTACACCCCCAGTCATCTCCCAGCCTGGGCAGGCCCCCTCCTATGACTCACACGCAGGTTGCTAGGAGACATGTGGCTAGAAGCAGCTACACTACTTTTGCAGCTATGCCGCAAATGCGAGGAACGGCGCCCGGACAAGGCATCTCCGGGTAGGTAAGTTGTGACACTTGTAATTTTTGAAATTAGGCACTACCAGTTTCTCTATGCCTCATTTAGCATTTTAATGTTATAATTATGAACGTCCCACCTCTCAGTACTGTAGGTCCCGTTCAGTTCTTCTATTAAATTGAGAAGCCTCCCTCAACAGTTTGTTTCCACTCTGCTTTTAGTTCCCTGGCCAAATGTTCTTTCTCTTAATCTTTTTGCCTTCCCCCTTGTCAGTACATTTATTTATATAGCGCCAGCTGCTTTTATGTAGCTGTGCCATTTTCTGCCATGCCATGATAATTTCTGGCTGTGAGTGCACCGTCTTCATCTCACTTCCCTTTACCAGAGGATTTCCACTGTCCCTTATTCCTTTCTGTCTATGTCCATGCTCAGTCTTTCCATATCTGTTATGGTCGGTCAAAGACAAGGGCTTCAGCGTTAAGAAACACACTGGATAGATGGGCCCAATGGTTCATATTATAATTTAATCTCTGTTTGTTTTGGAAGAAAACATTGCCACTGTGGTCATCCTAGTCTGTGTCCCACAGGGTAGCTCACAATAGCCAAGGGTGTGTGGCACCACACTCTCAAGAATATTGGCACCTTAATTACTGTAATGTCATGCTTTCTTGAAATAGAGCAAGAAATGATTGTAGCCCTTCCATGGACACTGGCTAAAGAGAAGACTCGGCCCTACATTACAAGCAAGACCTTTCTGCTTAAAAAAAAAAAAAAAAAGAAGAGATTGGAGCGCATACATCTAATAATAAGTTGGCTAAGGATGTTAGTTTGGGGTGCATGGCTGGTCCCTTTGATGTGTCTCCCACTCTGTGTATCTCTACTTTGGGGGTTGTCTCTAAAAAAGAAGCGGGTAAGCTCCACTTAATATATCACTTGTCCTTCCTTAGGAGCCGCTTGGTCAATGATGGTATTGATCCCGAGCTATGCACCTTGTCGTATACGTCTTTTGAATTGGTGGCCTATTGGGTGAGGACTTTTGGTAGGGCTGTGCTGATGGCATTCACTTGCTGGGGTCTGAGTGGCAAATAAGGGTGCAAAGATCTGACATACCTTCTACTTTGGTGTGAGTATCATAGCCATAAACGCACAGCATAGTATTTCATTTCCAACAGAGACAAATTGATTTAAACTAAAGAACATTTTACAGTATCCTAACAACACCAAAAAGTTAATAAAACATGCAATAAAATGAAAAACAAAACATAGGTGCATTTCAGTTTGCAAGAAATGTATTTATTAGAATTATAAGAGAACATAATTATGAATATGATTTATAAGAATATCAAATCAAATAAGGTAATTACGTAAAACAGCAACCATAGCTTTCTTCATGGTGCATCGAAGTAAAGTAACACTGTGGGAGAAATATGACATCCAAATCAGTGATCAATGTTATTAGAAAGAAAAAACGTAGTCTAGTAGTTTATGATGCACAATAAACACTATGTTTCAAACTGTTTGCTTTAAAAGCAAACTATTTAAATGCATTAAAAAGAATACATTTAACAATATAGAAAACAATGAACTCTTGATTTAAAAGTAGTCAATGGTAGCAAGAAAATGGTATTACCTGAATTCATACTAATAAGGACCTTATAATAGAATAATATGTACTAATAACATTATTACATATTTGAAGTTGTTTTTGCTCTCTCATCTTACTCCTAAGATATACATAATAAGGTTTCTAAGTCTTTCCGGACATCTTTTTTTCAGTAAGACTAAATCAAATCACTTTGTATACTTGCATTCATTCTTTCTTTAGTAAATAGACCTCCTGGCTTCCTTAGACATTGCTTCCATAATTTAACAATGATTTTATTAGGACTTGCTTCTTTCTCATAGAGGACAAATGACATTCCAACCCCCATATGGCACATTAACAAACATTTAAATCAAATGCTTGCTTAATAAACTCCTCTACTAACATACTATCCAGTTCCGCCACTGAAGATCTGTCAATAATAATAATTATATATTTATTTTTAGTTTCTGTATCGACCAAATCTTGTCCTGTAACACCCTGAATACAATGTGACCTAACATATATTGGGTAACACTGTCTCCTTTCCTTCCCTTTCTATCCTTTCTACACACTGTTGTGGCTATATCCCAGTTATGAGATTCACAAAACCACAACTGCAATGGCAACCAAATCCAAACTATGTTTATTTGTAATTTAAGTTAAATCAGTGAACAAACATTTTCTGTAAACTTCAAGTATTTGTATGCATAGCCTTACTTTTGGTCCCTTCTGACATACAATAAATTTGTTGTAATTTTGTATACATTCTGCTTCACGCTGTGCATGTCCTTTCAAAAATCCAGCTTCCAGTGATAGCACTTCTCTGCTTCTTTATCGCCCAGGCCTCTATCACTGCTTTTCTCTTTAATTCATCCTATATTTTGTATCATCTCTTTCCGCATATCACCATATGTTAGTCATGTACATACATGAAAGCGGTGTAAATAAATTGCTGTGTAAATCAATGTCTATAAATGCTTTTGAGAATGAATTCTCATTTTTTTGAGAATGAAAACTATAGCTATATTTTTAGTTTAAAAGGTTTAGAAAGTAGTTTGTTTTATGTAAAATTATGGACTACAATGGTTTAATCAGCCTTTTTAAATAAAATAATACATTATTGTACTAAAACTACTATGTAATTAGAGAAATTGTTACAAAATGTAAAAAATACAGATAGAAATATTACAAAATAACTTACAGCAAAGTATGTTACTCTTTCGCTTAGCCACCGAAGCCAACTAAGCCAGGCAATACACCATCACCATCAAGAAGGTTATCAAGAAGTTCAACCTGTATAGGAAAGAAAATCTTACAATCAATCTATTCTCTAGAGTGAGTTTGCAGAACACTTGAATTCTCCACCTCCTTGGCAACACTATGTATTATCATGGGTAAGCCCTAGGGAACATCTACTGGAAGATGGTCTCCAAGCAAAGGGAAATCAAGGCTGATATACAGTATATAGTTGTATGAATGGCAATATGTATACCATCAAAGATAAAACCTGTACTAGCAAAGTTACTTCTACTAACACAATATCAAGTTTAATTTTAATTTAATTTCATTTCACAAAAGTATATTTAGTAATAATAGAGGTACTCTGGGTGATATATCCTAAAGGTGACGATCATGTGAGGTTACAAAAAAATAAGACATACTTTATTCATTAGATACTCTTAACATATAGAGCTGTGGGATACAGGCTTTTGTATGCATCTGGTGTATGCAATGTAACCTGATGATAACTGTTTGTCTATTTTAATTATCTTTTTCATTTTATGAATCATTTTGTTCACTGGATTCCAAATGTATGTTTCTAGTTCTGACTTTGCATCATTTTGTTACGGTAGTATATATTATTATTGCTCTTAACTGCTTCAAAAGTATTATACCTGTTATACTGAAGGCCACTACTCATTTAGCAAAGATCAGTGATTTTCCTTTGTGGTGCTTAAGTCTGGGTCTGTCTTATTTATCAGAACAAAGTACAATGTGGCCATTGATCAGAAAGAATATAAAGTTTTCCTAAGGAGCATCTAAAACAATTGCCTGTAAACATCCATTTGTGTGCAATATCATAATAATTAAATATTTTAGTGATAATGGTGTAAAGCACTCACTTGGTCGGAAATACTTTTAAATTTTATTTTCTATTTCATACCCATATTTAGATATTTTTTCTATGAAATCACTTTTGTCATCACCATAGAGGTAACCTAGACAGCATCCAGGAAGTTCTCTTGGTAGAAGCCACAACTTGCCCTGAGCCCACTTTGGAGTGTTGGCATACGTATCAATAGGCGGCCAGCCAAATAGAAAATGGGACAGTGGTTCAGAAATATAATTAACACTAAACCTATGGCTTACTGTGACTATATGTATATTTTCTTAAAGCTACTTTTTATGTTTAGAGCATTACTATTTGTTACTTATTTTTTTAAATGTTGCTTTATATATAGTACAATTCTTTATATGAAGGACATAAGCATGACACACTTACCACTGGACATATCAGGGCACCTACAAGTGTCTGAATTAAGTCATTTTGCTAAAGAAATAACAAAAAAATGTTTAAGAAAACATAAGAATAGTAATATAATGTAATTTTACATGCAACAACGCAACAATTTAGCAAAGGCCTACATACTTGCAAAGTTATGTGTTCTTGTTATCCTTAAACTATACTCTTAAAGATCTATATTATGTATGTAAATTGCATTAGAAAATGTATGTATACTTTAATATAAGTATTTTATATTTTCTGTGTTTATATATACAATTGTATATATATATATATGTGTGTGTGTTTCTAGATTCAAATTTCCTCTTCTTGGCTTTATACCCCTTTCAGATATTGCTCCCCTTTTGTTAAGTTTGCACTCTCTGATAAATCCCGCAACCTGACTTTTATGACACTGACAATTAACAGGGATGACAAAAAAGCGAGGGATCATAGCAATTAAATATTTATAATGGTTTTTTGTACACATTTTAGCTTCACTACTTAGCTATTACTTAGGAAAAAAATAATATATATATATTATATAATACATATAAAACAAATACTTAAGTTACAGAGCCATAAAGTGTGAGGGAGGCCAATAATACCTTTAATACACTAAAAAATAGTAATGCCATATAAACTTACCAAAACCTTTCTCACAAGTTCACGTGTTGCGTAATCCACTAACTTGCCAACTTCTAATGAAAGATTTTCCTGAAAAATAGGAATGTTAGAGGGGACAATCAAAGAGATTAACTACATTAACACTAAATAAAATTCATTAGATTTAGTTCAAGGTTTGTGTACTTCCATTTTTCATAGGGTGTATTTTTTAGTTAGTAATAATATATGTAAAATATAGTATCTGAAAATATCAATAAAGTCCATAATGCTTTATATATTTATATTATTATTATTATTATTACAACACCTAAATCATGGTAATCTCACTGAAGGAAAAAATAATCTTGCTATGGGTACCATTATCAAGCATTAACCCCTTCAGTACCGGGACGTACCTGGTACTTCCTGGTTAACAGTCACTGGTAGACTGGGACATACCAGGTACGTCTCCTCCAAAAAATGCCCCCACATCACCACAATCGCGGTGATCATGGGGGCACTGCTGCTGCTGTCTGCCCAGAACTCCTGGGCAGACAGCACAGCGTCTCTAAACCTGCCCCCAAGCCTACGATCACTCCCACGAGTGATTTTGTAGGCAGAAACAGCGATTGCAGAAAAATCTGCAATCGCGGTTTCAGCTGCCAGAGGCAGCTTCAGGGAAGGGGGGGTGTTGAATGGGTCCCCACACAAGTGTGGGGACCTGATCCAACACCCCCCTGCTGCCTGATCGCTCCATGAGAGCGTCAGTGCAGCGTTAACCCCTTCAATGCCGCGGCATTGAAGGGGTTAATTCCTGTTTTGTAGGGGGCTCTGCTGCTGGTGGTGGCAGACCAGCAACAGCAAAAACGAGCCCCCAGAAGTCCTCTGATCAGTCCTGTAGGACTTATGAGAGAGACTCCTCTCCTACAATCTCCAGTCTGTTGGAGATTGTCTCCCTGTCCCTGAAGCTGCCTCTGACAGCTGGGACACAGGGTTCTTTGGTCTCCACATGAGTGTGGAGACCAGACCCCCCCACCCTTCCTCAGTTAACCCCTACCCCCCTCTTCCTCAATTAACCCCTTCAATGCTGCGATTGTGTATGACCCCCATCGCAGCATTGCAGGGGTTAATATTAGTCCCCACAAGCTTATATTATATACAAGCTTGTGGGGACTAAATATGAATCAATGCTGTGCTTCAATGGAGCATCAGCATTGAAAGAGTTAAAAAAAAAAGGTAAATAAATATTAATAAAAAGATAAAAATAAAATATAAATAAATTAAACAAAAAAAAATAATAAAATATAATAATAATAATAAAAAATAACAGCACTGACCTGAAAGTCCAGGGTGCTTCCAGGTCAAATGCTGGGCTGATGATGATCAGATCGCTCCTGGCCAATAGGAGTGATCGGATCATTATGGCAGCCCACGGATGACCCTGCTCTACAAAGAGAGAGGGGTCATCTAGGGTAATTATGAAGAATCACAAATTATTAATAAATGAAAAAATCATAATTATTACCTGATCACTTGTCGGTGACATTTTAAGTCGCTGATTATTGATCAGTCTCCCTGATTCATGTCAGCGGCCTAAAACTGTCACTTACAAGCAATCTGATAAAAAAAATATTTAAAAAAATGTAAATGCGCATGTTCCAGTTTTGCCCTCATAGCTTCCTCAAAAAATGCATGAACCATGCATGTGAGGCCTTGTTGGAACCGGGGGATGTTGGTGAACAAAATGTGGTGCTTTCTTCCACTGTTGCACATATGCTGTGTAAGAAATAAATTTTAACATTGAAATGTATTTGTTAAAAACGCAATAAAATAAATTTTCCGTGAACTTTGGCAGACATCAGTGAAGAAATGGCTAGCTGAAAACTCTCAAAACTACCCTAGTTGAACACCTTGACTTGTCTACTTTTTCTAAATATATACTTTTATAGGGTAATTTACAGCGGGGGGCTTCCAAAATGTCCCAAATGGGATATGGGCCCAGGAAACCAATTTCTGAAAATTCCAAATGTGAAAACGAAAATGCGCATGTTCCAGTTTTGCCCTCATAGCTTCCTCAAAAAATGCATGAACAATGCATGTGAGGCCTTGTTGGAACCGGGGATGTTGGTGAACACAATTTGGTTTTGTTCTGCAGTTGCACATATTATATACAAAATATATGGTTTCAAATGAAAGCCCTACTTGTAATTCTATGTTTCTATGTGATAATATATAAGCACCATGTGATATTTTTATATAGCATAAAATCAATGCCAGAGCAACAAAAGGATATTGTATATAGAAAAATCTTGTTGGATAAAAAGAAAAAAAGAATCCTGTGGATTTTTTTGGTGAACAATAAATCTTACCAGTTCCTCCCGAGTTCCCAGCAATTCGTCCAGGCCGCAACCAATCTTCTTCTGTTAAAAAGGGAAAGCAGAGTATAGAGAATTTCTAATTTGGCTAATATAGGTGATTGGTCAGTTTTTTACATGGATGAATATGGATGGTTAAAAAATATATACTGTCACATTTTTTACAAAATAATCTTAGCCAGACCTAGAAATGTGCAAATCAGGAGCATGACTAGAAATAACAGGGTGGTGCAAAAATTGCCTCTGGGCAAATAAATTGTTCATTGTGTATTTGTATTTAATCTCAACAGGTAAGTATTATATCACAATGTAATGCCAGAGATTACTTACAATTTACAAATTGTGTTTTTCTTTTTTAGATCAAGAGGCCCACACCCAAGCCTGTATACTTTTTACTTTAATTTGTTTATTTTATCTAACTCTATACATACATTGTAAGCTGTTTATACTTTGAGACACTGAGGAGCAGCTGCCATTCTGGTACAGGTTTCCTTTCTGACATAATACTTTTCTAATAACGTTCTTTAGGAGAAAGTACATCAAATTGGGATCTTATTACTATTTCACTAAAGTATTATACAAAATACAATCTACCTAGTGATATTGTACAATTTCCTATAATTAGGGCCTTTGTTAATCTTCTTTTTTTTTTTTTTAAACGAATATGCAAATAAATAGTTGCTTTAAAACAATTAATTGAATTTACTTACTAAGGCATCATAGAGTTCAAGATATAGCCTATCAGGGTCGTTAGCCTGAAAAAAACAATCATCGTGTTTTGTTATGACAAATTACTATTTTCTTTTTTCATTCCCCTATGATCTTTACATCTGTAGGAATATACAAGCTTTAATGAATATATTTTTATATAATAAATAATAGCATAGGTAGTGATAATTGGGATGCTAATGGTGCTAAATGTGTTAGCGTTGTCATGGTTAGGTCATCTTTATCCAGACCCTGCGCCACCACTACCCTTTCAATAACAAAATTATAATCCAGTTGGTCGCTGGTTGCTTCTTTCATGCTGTTCTGTGCATAAAGAAACCATGAAAATATAAATCAGGTCGCCCCTTTAGATAATGGACTGATAAGCTAAGTGCTATCTCACCACATCCCCAAACTATCCTGAAGTGGCTGTATCTTTAGATCTGGCCACTTAACGTTGAATGCCTCACTCTGATGTGACCCTGGAAAATGGATCCTGAGGCATCTTTATACTTGGTTTTCCCGGGCCTTGGTTTATGTCAGCTGACATATATACTTACTTTACATGCAATAGCTTGAAGTTCATCTACAAGGTTTGGAACATTTTGCTGCAATGTAAAAAGAATGCATACTTTTCAACATATAGGATAGAAATAAATATTAACAAATTTGTAGGAAAAAAAAATATGGTTAACCCCTTCAATCCCCTATAGACGTACCGGGACGTCCAAAAAATGCCCACAAAGAAACCCCTATGGACGTCCCGGTACGTCCAGCCCTTCGTGCAGCGTCAGGGACACATCCCTGCCGCTGCACGGGAAACCAGGCTGTCGTTTGACAGCCTGGACTCCCCCCTGGCAGCAGAAACCAGCGTCGCTGGCTTTCTACTGCCCGATCTCCCGTAACAGCTTCCGGCGCGAAGCCGGAAAGCCGTTACAGAGAGAAATGCTCGATCGCGCGATCGGGCTTTCCCTGCCAGGTGACGTCGCTACTGACGTCACCTGGAAGCGCACGGGAGGATCGGGTAGCCCAGCAGGGTCTGTCCAGACCCTGTTGGGCTACCCAATCGCTCCTATGAGGGAGCTGTAGCAGTTTCCGGCACGAATGCCGGTAAACTGCTACAGCTGGAAATGCGCGATCGCGCCTTCCCTTCCGGGTCACGTCACTACTGACGTCACCCAGAACTACTCAGGAGTGCAGGGTATCCCCTGCAGGGTCTGTCTAGACCCTGCTGGGATACCCAATAGCTCCGATGAGGCATTCGTGCCGGTAAACTGTTACAGATCTATGCCCGATCGTGCGATCGGGCATTCCCTCCGGTATGTTATTAGCCCTTGGGGACTGCCCCACACCCGGGGCAGTCCCCCAGGGCCACACATCCGGCAGTAATGTCACACGATCGCTGCGATGAGTAATCACAGCAATCGTGTGACCGTTACTGCAGAGGCTCTGCCTCTCTCCTCCAGCTGAGAGAGAGAGACAGAGCATTGTGCAGAGCTGCAGAAAAAAAAAATTAAAAATCAGTACATAACCCTAACCCTAACCCTAAATTAACCCTTTACTCCCCATGATCTTCAAAAAAAAAAACTAAAAAAAAAAACTTAAAAAAATATAAAAAAAATAATAATTTGGGTTTAGTTGGT
>VKOC01032694.1:0-13522 GCA_009364415.1 Spea multiplicata | reverse complement strand
TTATTATTATTATTATTATTATTATTATTATTATCAGTATTATTATCTGAGGTAATGGGTAAATAGGAAACAGCAAGCTGTGCATCTCATAACATTTTGGACTTCATTTTGTTTTTCAAATGAGCTTATGAGGTAAGCAGGCAGTGCAACAAAGCACCTGAAATAGCAAGCAAGGTGCTGGGTCACATAGCTGAAGGCATTTGTTGCAGATAGAGAAGTTCTGACACTTTACAGATCTCTGGTCAGCCCTTACTTAGAGTCGTGTGTACAGTTCTGGACAGCCCATCTCCATGAAAATGAGCACACTACCATATATGGCTAATATATCTTCGGGCAGAATGCTGACATCTATTGGTAAGAAACATTGAGTAGCATAATAACTTTGGATTTCAAGCATATGGAACAATGCTACTCAATGTATCTTACCAATTGATGGCAGCATTCTGCCCAAGAGTATATTAGCCATTTATGGTAGTGTGCTCATTGGTCGCCAGCAGGAGGCCCCCTGCTGGCGACCAATAGAGTTGCTCATACGGACATTTAAACTACTGGCGCAGAGCTGCTGCGGTACGCGTTAACCCCGTATTAACCCCTTAACCGGAAAAAACGAAGAAAAAAACAAACACGAAAAATGTCCATAAATATTCGCCTGAAGAGAAGACAGGAACGGGCGAATATTCGCGGAATACGAAGATTTTTTTTGCCGAAGACAAAGAGCCCCCTGGTGCCCAAGTCTACTTGAGAGTCTCTTTTGGGTTAAAATGCAAAATCCCACTGATTCAGCTACATTAAAAGCAATACAACCATGAACATTCAGATAGGACTCGCCAAACCCTAGTCTAGGTAGGAGGTGTCCAATAAGCAGGGCTGGTTGGGGAGATCAATATAGTTTTCCATGGGTAAAGTGAAAATGTTTCCAAAGAATAGCAGTTACACTTAGGTGTGCAGAAATTAATGAAAATGCCAAGCCTCTCAAGGGAAACATTTGTCCAGACCACTGGCATACAAAGATTTTTTTTTAAAGTTTAAAGAAATTAAAGTCTTCTGCTTGAAAACGTTAACTTTTTGCTTAATTTAACATTTTAGACACACACACAAGTACACATCCATGATCCCAAGAATGGGAGCTGTGGTTAAAAATGTCAGTTTCTCGAAAGCAGTCTAAGCCTCAGGTGTCCACAAATATTGGTTCGATTGTTAGGTTACTGGAGAGCAGAAGCATTAACCTTTACTTTACAGAGCCAAGTCAGGATACTGAAGAGCAGAAGCATTAATTCTTTACACAGCCAGATTCAGGATATTGGAGAGTAGAAGCATTAACCTCAGCCAGGGTCACTCAGCCAGGGTCTGGATAACTAAAGCAGTCACAATCAGGATACATGTATTCACAATAGGGCTCAGAGGAAGAGCTGAGTAGGTGCAACATGCACATGATACACAGTACAGCTGAGCACCGCCATGAGTATAATGGGGCTGTCAATAGGCTGAGGGGGCCATCAACAGTGTCACCGCAGCGATGCTGCCGGATCAATATTCATATAGATGGGCGGGCATGCAATGCAGGGAGCAAGTGAACCTCCTCTGTACATAGATCTCTTCTGGACAGTGGGAAGACGAGGAGGATGGTCGTGGGTTAGTCTTGTTCACAGAGGTAGGTGCCTTACAAATCCATTAGGTCCAACGCATTTCCCCTTGGCCATCATCAAGGCTTTGTCCTATCCTTTAAGCTCTCAAGGGAAGATTATATTATATTTTTAGAAAGACATTATTTTGCATATGATTTTAGATGTCATATGGTGTTATTCCACAATCCGTGCAGTATATTGCAAAGTCATTGTTTAGTGTCTCTGGCTGTAGGTTTGCATGTGTATAGAGAAATATGTGGAAAACATGAATCCTTTCAAAGACTTTTGTATTTGCGTATTAAAAAAAAAACATGAATACATTTTTCATGGATGCCCTTTGGCAATAAATATGCTTATTATTTAATTTGAATGAAGTTTGAACACATCATCATGTCATCTGACACAATCTTCCTCACTGTCATTCCTTAATCACAAGCTGCTAAATTTTCCCGGGGCTTGAAAGCTTCAATCTATTGTTTTCGCAGAAATGGAAATCATGCAATATGTTTATGGTATTGTGTACTTTTTGCTGAGCACTTCTCAGAGTTGTGCCTCTTCCCTTCCTTCCTTCCTGCTCATCTATAACGTGTCCATGATAATGTGCATTGTTGGCAATAGAACAGGACGGAAGGGTGGGAGTTCAGATGACAGGAAGGTGGGAACCTAGTCATATATGGTGGATAGGTGACCTCACAAGGCTTGGTCAAGGCCCCATTAATATTAAAGAAGTCCCTGATTTTTCCTACTTGACAAATATACAATGACTTTGTGAGAAATTATTGATATGATTATGATGATCATATGTTGTTATAAACAAAGAAAATATAATTTATTATATTTATTATAACTTCCCTTGGCATCAATTCCTTTTTGTTTTCTTATTTGATTTTGCTTTCCAAATTTGTGCATTTGATTTTGGTCTACCATCTGCACTTCCACAGGACATTTCCACAAATCAAGACTACAATGTTTTTGAACACCTCTACTAGAAATTAAGCTCATATAACTTTCTCACACACACACAAATTAAGAAGTTTCAAGAAGTTTTCATATTTATGCCTGGAAAAAAAGGAACTGCAAGAGAAGGTATTAAATCTGCAGGTTGGGAGGAGTTTAATAAGGAGTTTCTGTCCACCAACACTCCTTGAGTACAGTGATGCCTCACATGAATAGGTCAGGCAAATTTTGGCAAAGTTATGGGGCCAAAACTGGAACATGTACATTTTAGTTTTAAAATGTGGAATTTTCAGATATTAGTTTGCTGGGCCCATATCATATTTTGAAGAGTTTATGAGCTGCCCCCCCACACCAATTCCAGTTACTTTGATAAAATTATACTTTTTATGAAAAGTAGACAACTCAAGGTGATCAACAGGGTGATTTTAACTTTTTTCATTTTTTATGCATACAATGCATTGTTGCTTTGCATTTCTTGTGCAGCATATGTGCCGCTTAAAACACCAATCTATGTTCATTAACATCCTCTGAGCTGATGCATAGGTTGGGCATGTTTTGAGGAAACTTATTTAATCCTATAGTAACAAATAAATCAAATATATAACAGCAAACCACTGCAAATCTTTATAACGCATTTCTGTTGAGATACCCTAAAATGCATGTCAGCCATCCCTCCCCAATTCTGACATGCATCACGACGCGGGGGTGAATTCTGACAAAGAAACTACTACGTACTTGGTACGTCTTTGGTGGAGAACATGTACAATTTTATACATATACTATCGATATTTTAATCAATATGGTTTATTTGCATCAAATCAATATATAGTTCTTTCATTTTGGACAGAAGGACCAGAAATATACTGTAGATGCTAAACGTAACAGATTTGAAATAAAGCACAAGTTTAACTTTAATTTTGAACAATGTAACATATTTAGCACATTTATGACAAAAAAGATACACAATGAAAATGCATATAATTATTTAATGCAAAGCCAACAGCTCCTTGCATTTACAAATTTCCTGCTTCTGTTGTATCTGATGCGATAGCTGCAGCATCTCTCCAAACAATATTGTTGTTTTTAGTTTTGACCTTTTTTAACACTTTTTCATCTTCTACAAATACATATGTTTTAGATCTAATCACACATGTTTCCATAATATTATACACATTTGAAATGCCCCAGGAGTCATAAGTTGCTTGCACATGTTTTAAATGATGTTATTGTTTTCTCGTGAGTACGATTCTTTGTGGTCTCCACTCTGACAGCTGGAGCCAAAATTTGTGGCTCCAAGGTGTCAGATTGAATGTGATAATGCTCAAAGTGAGTTATATTCAAAATGTATTAAAATGCACAATATGTGGTTAGTCAGTGTGTGTGCATATGTGCCATGGCCTCAATGACATTGGTGTTGCAAACAGGAATCAGAGGGCTCCCCATACATTGGGTTGACTACTTATTAGAAAAAAATGTTTTATGCGGGTAATTTGAATTCAAAGGCAGCTAAAAACTTGAAATATGTTGCTGAACATAAAATAGTGTTTGTTTACGCACTAACTTATATTAAAATGTGTGTGTAAAACCCCCCAAAAACTCAGACTAATCTGTTGTCCCTGGTGGCGGTTATGACCAGATCCTGCTGCAACCAGTGTAATGGGAACCAGGGTCTACTGGACATTCTGGTCATCACTGCCATCAATGGCACCAGACTAGTCTCATCACATCAGCAATGGTGAATTGACAACAGAGGTAAAATGGATTTGGGAAAAAACACAAACATCCACTAGACTGAGAGACTTTGTTATTTCACATACAAATGGAAAGAGGGTGATAACAAAAAAAACCCCTACAATGTAACCCCTGCAAAAGTCAATGTAAAATTGCAGTCCTAATAATTTTCCTAAGAGGCTTGGCATCTGCTACATATATTCAATTTCATTAAGCCTCTTATAGGCATAATGACTTTTTTCAAAGTATTCGGTCACTTGAGCCCTGCATCATATGAGGCTGCTACAGAGATTTCTACCATCAACTTGGTACAAGTCTTCTTTTTCATTTGTCGTGTTCACCTTCCTCCTAAGGTAAAAATCTAAGGTAACCATAGGCTACATAGATTGGACCCACCATGCAGTAAGTGTAACCGTAGCCAATGTCATTAATGAAGCATGGTCAATAATGGTAGATGAGTCTTAAAAGCTCAGGTACAAGACGGTAAGTAGGAAACATAGTCAATATACAAGGTAAGGATCGGATCAGTTAGAACAAAAATGTAGTATCAAGGATAAGGCAAACTTTAAGTCAGGAAATAGCAAAGTAATAACAGGATCAAAAAAGTGAATAGCACACCCACAGTAAAAAATGAGTTCCTTGCGTAGCCAAGGGACAAAAGGAAATGAGTGATTGTGTGGGATCAAGGCCCACATTTTCAAGTGTTTGCAGATTTAGTTTTAAAGATTTAAATACTTTAACCCATAATAATAAAGATGGATGTAATTGTTATATCGCCTTTACCTCAGGAACACACACACTGCAGAAATTCTTCGCCCTTATGAGGGGTTGAGCCTCAAAAGGAGTGTACACGGACTTGGATGATCCCAACAGCGTGGAAGCTCCAGTATAGGCAGGCTCTGAGTGTAGGTAGCGAAGCTCAGTAGAATAGCTATACACCTGTATAGGTAAACTGCAGGTGAAATTCCTAGGGAGGTAACACAGTGTGCCAGGGGTTAATGCAGGACAGATGGTCAGCCACAGCCAGGCTCGGTTCACCGAATGGATAGTTATATGACAAGGGGTCGGTTCACGGAGCTGATTTTAAGTAATGATCAAAAATCAATAATGAAGTAATGAATAGGAAAAATGACCCAACCAAGGAATATCAAGTATTATAGAATTAATAAATGTATTAATAGATTTAGATAAGGGTCTTTTTTGTACATACAAGATTCACAAAAACAATTCTTTAACATCAAATATATAGCCAAACATTTTTTTTATTAATTTCAGCTCATTATACATAGGTGATATTGGTCGTATTTTAAGGTGTTTCTGCTACAATTGATGTAATTTCTCTCTGTACAATAGTATTAAAATGCACTCTGAGATGTAGAAAATACCCGACAGAGTGATCAGAATATATTTTGAAGAATCCAAATTTTGTTAATATTTATATTAAATAATATAATATATGAGGGTATATTAGGTTTGCTTAAATGCATATTTTATGGTTTTTAAGGAAATTATCATTTAGAGTTATGTGGGACCGTTACGGTTTTTAGGAGCCCCTCTATAATTGGGCAGACTTGGTTCTCTGGCATAAATATATAGATAATGTATTGCTTATTTGTGGTGGATCTGAGACTGGGTTATTTAAAATGTTTGGAACCTATTAATATCTATACATTTAATTTGAAATCTGTACCAAATGTGGATAGGAAGCAAAATGTTTTTTTTACATGTAACATTGTTTCACCATTATAACAAGATTCATTCCAAAACCTATTTTTAAACCAACAGATTGTAATAGTTTTTTCAAAATTCTAAAAATTTTGGTTGAATAATATCCATAATTACAGATGGTTAGGCTTGGAAGAAATTGTTCAAGACAAAAGGATTTCGATGAACAACTGGATTAAATAAAAATAAAACATTCTTTTGGAGAAACAGTATCCTGCAAAAATATGTTGCCTAATTTGTACATTCCAATGAATCTCCAAAAATGAGAGGGGCCCCGAACTCGTTTGTCAGTTTTTGGGAGAGAAAAAGAGAATAAAAGAGAGAGAGATACCTAAAACAAACCCCATGTAAAGACAGAAGTATATTGCAAATATAAAAAAAATGTATGATAAATGGAAAAGAGACACTAGATGCCTTCAAAAGGGGTCTGGATATTTTTTTAGAAAGGCATGACATACAGGGATAGAAATAGAATAACATTAATAGTTTAGAGCTTCTTGATCCAAGGAGAAATCCGATTGCCTCTTGGAGTCAAGAAGGAATTTTCCCCCCTGATGGCAGAATTCGAAGTAGCTTAATTGGGGATTTTTTGCCTTCTTTTGGATCAAGAATAGAAAGGCGAGGTAGAAGGGTTGAACTTGATTGTCTTTTTTCAACCTTATTTACTATGTAACTATGTATGTAACTACATCGTAACTATATCGTACAATATAAAACCTGAATTTATTTTCTAAATTGTCATCAGGTTCATAAGATGCAAAACATTAGATATTTGTGGACATTACCTGAAAAGTCTTGTACACTACAGTACCTTTTTAGGTCAATGCAAAGATTATGACCTACAGACGCAACTAATAAATATTATACTCATGGAAATATTTTTGCTTACACAGCGGACTCTGGTGTGGATCTTTTTACCCAAATACATGTAAAAGTGTCATAAAAAATAAACTACTGTAATTAGCTCTGGTTTAGCTTACATTAAGATGGATGTGTTTACAAACTCAGCCATGTCTGTACTTTATACCACGAGGCAGTTTGCCACCTGATTGATTACTAGCAAAGATATGAACTACAGTTATATATTAGCAGTACTTTATTTCCATTTTTGGGGGGATGCAAATTCAATAAATATGTGTTTGGTTATGGCCATCTGCAAATCAAAGCTTTTGTATTAGTTATGTTTGATAATTATATAGTTTGTAAATAATTTTTGCAATATAGATACATGGGAAATACAACTAAATTTTGTAACATTCAATTACATACACAGGTAACGTTGTGTTGTCTACATAATGTATAACTATAAATTATAGGTATGTGACCACATTAAAATAGAAAAATGCTTAAAATACACCCAGATGTATGATTTTTTTTCTTTTTTTGGAACAAACATACCTTTGTTTGAACTCCCCCTAATCTAGGAAAATATATGTTCTCACATATTGGACCAATTTAATTCTATATGCTCTTCCCTTATGTCAACGTTTCTATTCATAAGGAAAAAAGATTTTGCCACGTCTCAAAACTACTATGGGTAACCTGGGCCGTTATTTTAAAAATATCACATATTTATGTTTGTTTTTTTGTTAAAAAAATAACTGCTTTAGATGTTTGCGTTTCTTTACATTTATTTATGTATTGAAAGAAATACACTTAATGTGCCAAACCAACCTGGGTCCATGTCCTAAGATCACACTATTAAAAAAAATCAACGTACAATTGTTCACCAAAAAAACTCTTTGTAAACATAAAATGTATTAGTTTATTAGTTGTGTCATATGGGCTGCAATAAAAAATATTGTTATGTCATATTACGCAGTAAATAGGGAAAAGGCATCCATACATTTTTTCTTATAGAGCGCACAATGTTATCAGGGATATTCAGAGCTACATTGCAGGTTTTTACACTTCACATCTTCCATACTGTTAATAAAAATATCAGTAATAAGACCTGAGTATTTGGATACCAGTACCATATGGGCATTATAATACAAAAGTACACCATACATCCTACATGTATGGAAAACACAATATATCTAACATATGTACATATAAACAAAGAAAATTGCATTTAACCTCTCCTGCTACAAGCTTTTTTTTTTTTTAACCATTTCTTGGTTACTACAGAAAACAATAAATAATAAGAAAAAGTGAACTTCAAAATGGAGGAAGTATGCCCAAAAAGCTATTCACATAATTAAAAATGTTAAATCTCTTTCCTTTTAGCCTCCTTTGGCACCCATATAAATGGGAGTGCACCTCATATTGGATTTTTTTAGGCACATCTAGGTGTTTTTCCAAAAAAACTCAGTAGTTTTGAAAGCATTAGAACTATATATCAGGACCAATGATGTCAATAAACTTGTTATAATATGAGATACATAATTTCTTTTATTTAGTATATACATATATATCCCACCACAGAATGGTACTGTTTAATTTAACCTAAGTAGTTATAGAATAGGTAGGAAAGATCTTTTAAGTGATGCTGAACAGAGACAATACGAACACATTAAGAAATTCCATATACTGGTTGCTACAAGTGCCTAACATTTCACTCCACTCCCAAAAGAAAATTATGGTAGGCATTAAGACTAAGCCAAACCCATCCATAAAACCATTTGAGCAAGGGTGTTACTAGGTCTCCAAAAGATCCAGAGCTAGAACTTATGGATTTGAAAGCAGTGGAGTCCGCTTTGAGAGCGGTCGCTGCACACTCTACACACACATATATATTTTCTCCAGCACCCACATTGCACCCACAGGATTTGCCCAGACTGCATCTAGTTTTGTTTTATCTCTATTTGTACTGTTATGTTCCCACCTTTTTCTTTATCTCTTATGCTCTTTTTCTCTCCCTTCTCTTCATCTCTCTTTTTTCATCTTTCTCTTTACGACTCATTTTCTGTGCTCACCCTTTCTCATTATATATTACCTTTTAATTTATCTCTCCCATTTTTTTTATCTCTGCTCTGATTTCACTTTGTCTTTTTTTCACCTTTCTTTCCCAATTCTCATTATCTCTCCCCCTTCTCATTATCCCTCAGCTCTCATTATCTATCTAATCCTCATTTCAATCTCTCTTCCATCTCATGTTTTATCGCCTTTCTCCCTCCTCCTATTCATTATTATAGTTGGCATCCCTGCATTTTTCCTTTGCCTCTCCCCTGGTAACTTATGTATGCAGTGGCACACATTTTTATACACACTCTCACATTTGCAGACTTACACACTCATGCCAACACACATGCTCACATACTAACACGCACTTACACCTACACATCCATGCTAACACACCCTTACACATCCATACTTACCCACCCTTTTTACATATCTATGCTCAAACACCCTTACACATAAACCCCTATGCTCACACACACACGCTCACACATCTCACTTTAGCCACATGACCACCTGTCTCGATGGGCCAGTCCAAAATTATTCACAAAGGGCTGGTCCTTTTGTGAACTTTTGGACTGGCCTGGACAACAATTGTAGGCTGCCCCCCCCACATATGCCACTGTTGCTGAGCAGCGGGGTACACAATCATAACTCAGCACTTGGCATACATTTTTGGCCAGTTAAAGAGATATCCAGATCTCTCAAGCTGACCAATAGGTCCTTGGTTATGCACGAAATGCCTTTTGCCTCTCCAATGCCTGATTACATTCCCTTTCTTTATTAACTTCTACTACCTTTCAAAATACCTATAGATCATCAATTTGTTTGTAAAATAGCAGGGCAAATTTGAAATATAATACCTAATTAAGTTGTTAGCAAGGAATGAAGATATTTAAGAGATCCATCCACTTTCCATTCCTGTCTGTTTAGCCAAATCATTTGCATATAAATAAAGCAGACAGATGAAAGTTTATTCTACCTAACCATAACTCTAGATCTTTTAGGCTACTTTTTTTTTTAAGTTGTGTTTGGCAATTGCACAGCCCTGAGAAGTAATATGGAATAATAAACTACTTACAAATTAAATGCTAAATTCTAAACAAAATATGTACAGTATAGTATTTTACAACATTCCACTAGATGGCAGAGTACAACAAATTTATGTCAAAACATTTGAGCAGAATCTTGCAATTTCTGATGCATAGTTTGTGAATACTTTTCATAATTCATAAACTATATTTTGTTTATACAGAGAAATATATTTTATAAAGCATGCATATAAACAGTCACATATTTTATGATAACAGACATTTTTCTCTCCATGTTGACTCAGTGTCAGTATTTACACTGTTGGTCTTTAAACTCAATAATTATTTTTTTAAACTGTAGTTTTAATATACAGTATCAGATGATTATTTTCAACTGAACCAAGACACAATGGAACGGACACAGCGAAATCCCCAAATTACACACTACTGGGTGGCCTCCTGGTCCCAATCTGTTAATAGGTTACACACTTTCGCCCAGCAAAATTTAGATTAAGCCTCTAGCTTATCCCGAACTCAGGTAAAAAGGATATTGAGAATGCTAAAATGCCACGGATGGATTTGCTTTTTGCTCATGCGTCTTTTGCATACTTTTTAAATACATTTTCTTTTGAATAATATATTCATGCACTCTGTATTTACCTAAACACTGCTTACTTCATGGGCACTTAATGGGCAGCACATGCATACATGCAACCTGGGCTTCTTTGATTTAAGGATTTTTTTGCATGTTTATTAGCAAATATACACCATGATGTTTTGAGCAGAGGTTCACAACTCCAGTCTTTCAAGGCCACAAACAAGCAAACAAACAAATTTGAATATCCTGGCTTGAGCACAGGCATGTAAATTAAATGATAAGGTATTAAACTACATGTTTGCATTCTTGGCTACACAGAATTCCTAAAAAAAATTAAGTACATTCTAACAAACCAATAAATACTTCTGTTCTGGTTTGCTGCTGAAAATAAATATATATATATATATATATATATATATATATATAAAGATTTCAGATTTCATATAATTTTTTTTCATTATTATGTTTTATGCCTAATTTACATCTAGGAAAAATATTTATATTTTTATCAGCTATTAATATATTTTAGATAATGATAGATGCCTAACTCAGCATTTAAGTTTTGTACACATAATTATGGGGCTGTTACTCACCTGCCCTCGGCCCCCCAGCAGCCGGCACGCAGAAGAGGGAGACCCCCCTCCACCGCACGGCCACCTCCGCAGCAGCCACCACGAAGGAGAGGGAGACCCCCCTCCACCGCACGGCCACCTCCGCAGCAGCCTCCACGAGGAAGAGGGAGACCTCCCTCCACCGCACGGTCACCTCCGGAGCAGCCACCACCACGAAGGAGAGGGAGACCCCCCTCCACCGCAAGGCCGCTTCCACTGCCTTCCTCTTAAGTGGCGCGCAGGAGAGGCAGACCTCCTGGTACACGGCGTCCTGCTGCTGCACGGGCGCACCCTCTAGTGGCGAACTCGCATGCTGCGGGAATTTATGAAGGGAGATTACGCCATCCACAAGATGGCCGCGAGTCACAGACACCGGAAGTGATGTCATGAGGGGCTGATGGGAGATTCTGACTACCTCCGCGGTTCTCCATTTAAACCCCTCAGACCAGTTTCACCTTGCCTTCTGATGGTTGTCTATGCCTTGTGCTAGCACCCAGATAGCGTTTACCTGCTTGATTCCTGTGTTTGACCTCGGCTTGCCTGACTACGTTGTTATCCTGTATCCTGACCTCGGCTTGTTTATCGTTTATCCTGATCTCCTGAATCCTGACCTCGGCTACGTATACCGGCTATCCTGTTCTCTGGAATCCTGACCTCGGCTTGTCTGAACTGTTCTGTCCTGGAGTCCTACCTGACCACGGTGTCTCCAAACTACTTGTACGTGACAGGGGCTAGTACTATTGTGGTATAGTGTGGAACAAATAGAGCTTTGTAATTTGAAATTATTTTGCAGAGGCATCTAATTAAAACCCAACCACATTATTACACAGATGTAGAAGCAATTACACTGTTAAATGATAAATATAAAAATACTGAACAATATATATATATTTTTCTAAGGTTGTTCTAACCAGTGAGCTTAGCTAATATGTAGCAATTTTAAACATTTTTGAAACTGGGTCCACCCATGGACACCAGTGTCTGTGGTAAAGTTTGTGAAGGTCCATATAACATCATTAAGTTGTCTACCACAGACCCCAGTAAATGTCCACCATTAGCAATATTGATGTCTACCCCAGGGCAACATAATTTCAGGAAATGCAATATTAATTTAAACCCACATATTTGTTCCTCTCTAATTTTCTTTGGTATAAGGCAGGGGCGTCCAATGTGCGGCCCGCCGGATTTGAAGGTGTGGCACGCCTAATAAATTTAAAGCGGTAATGTTATTAGGCAGCCAGCTTGCACACACTGTGCTGCTCAGTGGCAGTGCCTCAGTGAGGCTCTTTATCCCGTCCCTCTCAAGATGTGACGCTCAAGGGGGCGGGTTCACAGAAGAGTTCCTTGTGACAGGGAGAGGATCATCACGTCGGAAGAGAGCAGGGAAAAAAAAGCACATGGCAGTGGGGGCATCAATAGACAAGAGGGTGGTTGGGCATCACATAAATTAATAATAAAGGGGGGCCTGGCTGGGGGGCTCACTTTAATCAATATAAAAGTGGTGGGGCATCAATATACAAGGGAGGAGGGTTAGCTGGGGGCAACACAGGGAGTTGGTGTGGCAGAGCCTGTCCTGCTGTCTTGGTGTGTGTCGGTGTGGTAGTGCCTGTCCTGGTGTGTGTGTTTGGGTGTCTGTGTTGCAGAGCCTGTCCTGGTGTGTGTTTGGGTGTTGGTGTGACAGAGCCTGTCCTGATATGTTTTCGGTCATCTGTTTCCTGGCACTTTACTTTCTGTAGGAATAAATTGAACTATTTCATTTTACTTATCCAGAGATAAAACACCCTCCTGAATTTGTAGTCACTTCAGAGGACAAAACTTTCTAGGTCCAGAAATCAGTAAGGAAAAGTAAAGGTTTTGCGTTATTCACTCTGTGTCAATCTGCATATTTTATTAAAATGGATCAGTGGCACTAAATGGTGGCTTTAGGCATCCTGTGTATGATGACTTTTTTAGTGATTACTCCCAATCCCATCACATAAGATTCTATCTTGTATTATCTGCCAAGTACTGTCACCATCTTTATCCAGTACGCATGGACGCAGAAGGAGTTAAGATTGTCTATTGTTTTCATAAAATGGCCACCAAAATCCTTAGCACCAGGCCCGTGATGCTCTTAATCCGGCCCTGCCTCCAGTGCTCGTCAACCATCTTAAATCCAGCTTGTACTCACAGTGTGCTCCAGCCTTGCGCAGTTTTATTTGGCTAAACTTGTTTCAAATGGTTTGTGGATTGACTTTGTTTTACTGTTTAAGTAATTTAGTATTGATAGAATGACATATAAAAGTTGATCAAAAAACTGTCCACTGCTTTTTTCATTATCGCCAAATTAACCCTGTATTAATA
>VKOC01032693.1:0-11425 GCA_009364415.1 Spea multiplicata | reverse complement strand
TCTCCTAATCAGACCACTATTTGAGGTCTGATTAGAAGATGACCCCGATTACAAGACGAGGGGAGCATTTGCTCTGAAAAAAACCTCGTCTTATAATCGAGCAAATACGGTAAAACTAGTTTTCTAAATATTGTGTTTGGGTTCTTGTACTTTGAAAATATTATTTTTTTTATTACATCATAACAAAATAAGAATGTTAATGTACATTTTAAGTTGTTTTTTTAACATCCAGTTCATTAAATTTTAAATAAACGAAAAATTTGCATATTGTTTTTTTAATCCGATTAATCGATTAATCGAAAAAATAATCGGCCAACTAATCGATTATTAAAATAATCGTTAGTTGCAGCCCTACTTCAATCCAGGGCTTGACGGTGCCTAGATCCAGAGGGGTTCACCTGTCCGTAAGCGCCCTGGGTTATAGACCAGAATCCTTCCCATGTTTCATCAAGTAGTCGCTATGACCAACGGAATTCCACTTGATATTGTTTTGCTGGGTTTCTTTATCATCTCTGTAAGCTGACCATCTACCAAAGCTAAGTACCGTATTTGCTCGATTATAAGACGAGGTTTTTTTCAGAGCAAATGCTCTGAAAAATACCCCTCGTCTTCTAATGGGGGTCGTCTTCTAATCAGACCTCAAATAGAGGTCTGATTAGGAGACTAAGATCCAGATCCCCGCACCGGTGCAGGGGACCTGGATCCTCCTGTCTCAAACCCCCCCGCCCCACTTACCAGTGCTTCCTGCTGTATTGCCGGGGCAGTGGGTCCGCGTGGACAACGTCCGCTGCAGCCGGAAGGAGGTGGAGTTGGCAGTATGTGTCTACGTGGTGTGTGTGTTAGTTAAATGGGGGCATAGGGTGTGTGTTAGTTAAATGGGGACATAGGGCATTTCTGGAATGCCTTATACCCCTATATGCCACTATATGCATTTAGGCGGTTAAAAGGCATGTTATGGGGCAGAGTGGCATATAGGGAGGTATAAGGAATTTCAGGAGGCAGAGTGGCGTTAAGGGGGCATTTAATAGAGCATTTCAGGAGGCAGATGTGCGTAACTGGGGGACAGGTTGGAAAATACATGCTAATAAAAACAAAAAAAATATTTTTCTCAATCACAGCTTTTATTAAAAAAATAGTTTACATGAATTAGCATTTATTGGTAAAAAGTTTTTTCTTTAGGGTCGTCTTATATTCAGGCTTTTTCTTTTTTTCCTAAGTTAATATTCAGATTTTGGGGGGTCGTCTTATAATCGAGCAAATGCGGTATTGTTATTTATTTTACTGCAATCTGTTAAGACTGGTGTGTGATTTTAATTCTGCTGATCATTAAAGTATAATTAGCATTCACCACAGTATTTAAGTATTTCTCACCATATGATCGACTGGAATACCTAATATTATATACCATTTGTATATCAAGATACAGAGTGTATATAGATCTAATAAAATTTATTGTTATTAAGGTTCCCTGATTACCTTAATTAAATAATTTAAAGTTAGAATCAGGCCACAACCACAACAATTGGCGTAGTCGGCAGGATTCACAACAATTGGCGTAGTCGGCAGGATTCACAACACCGGGACAAGCACTGTAAAAGATACTAAAGGGTTAAGCTCCACCCTCCCCTTACCCTATAACCATACTAACATCATTCCATACATCAGTTCTTTTTTGTCCTGCGCAGGGACGAGCACGGATAGTCTCCGGATTCGGTTGGCACACGGGTTGTTCCCGCAGTCCGTTCGCTCCCCGGGTGGGAGCTTGGCTGTCTCCTCTTCACCGAGTCTACAGATTGAATCTGTAGCGGTTTCTTATGGTCGTCCATGGGAGGAGCATGCGCAGTACAGTGGAACGCATGCCTGACACTGCTACAGCGCATGCGCGGCTCGGATCATTCGATTTTGTTGCCAAATTCAAAATTTGGCTGCCTATATTTACTGTGCAAACCTGTCTGACCACAAGCATGTGTGTCAGGACAGGTTCCCTTGTTGTCAGACCCCCCACATGGTTTTTGGTGATTCTTATCTCGGATATACCAAAATGTTAACCCCTTCATCGACAGAAAAGGATAAAAGGCCTGCTGCTCCTCCCAAAAAGGCTTCATGCAGGTCTAAACATTTATCTTGCCTAGAATGTAACAATCCTTTTCCAGACGGATACAGGAGAAAGACGTGCCAGCAGTGTTCAACGTACCATATTTGCTCGATTATAAGACAAGGTTTTTTTCAGAGCAAATGCTCTGAAAAATACCCCTCGTCTTCTAATCGGGGTCGTCTTATAATCAGACCTCAAATAGAGGTCTGACTATGAGACTAAGATCCAGATCCCCCGCACCGCTGCAGGGGACCTGGATCCTTCTGTCTCCCCCCCCATTTAACACTCCCCCACCCCACACACACTTACCGGTGCTTCCAATTTCCTGCTGTATTTCCGGGGCAGCGGGTTGACGTCTACACGATTCGCGTAGGCAACGTCCGCTGCAGCCGGAAGGAGGTGTGGATAGCAGCAGGGGTTGTCTGCGTCCATCGCGCAGACCTTCCCCGACTGTCAGAGATCAGAGTCAGCGGGAATCCCCGCTGCCAACTCCACCTCCTTCCAGCTGCAGCGGACGTTGCCTACGCGAATCGCGTAGACCTCAACCCGCTGCCCTGGCAATACAGCAGGAAATTGGAAGCACCAGTAAGTGTGTGGGGGAGTGTTAAATGGGGGCATAGGGCATTTCTGGAGGCAGAGTGCTCTATGAAATGCCTTTTAACCCCCTTAACGCCACTCTGCCTCCTGAAATGCCTTATACCTCCCTATATGCCACTCTGCCCCATAATATGCCTTTTAACCCCCTAAATGCCAGTGTGGCATATAGGGGTATAAGGCATTTCTGGATGCAGAGTGCTCTATACAATGCCTTTTAACCCCTTTACTGCCACTCTGCCTCATGGGGCACAGTGGCATATAGAGGGTTAAAATGCATATCATGGGCCACAGTGCCATATTGGAGTGGCAAGCCTGGGGCAGATGTGCGTAGCTGTGCAGGTTGGAAAATACAAGGAAATAAAAACAAAAAAATATTTTTCTCAATCATAGCTTTTATTAAAAAATGTAATAGTTTACATGAATTAACATTTACTGGTAAAACTTTTTTCCTATAGGGTCATCTTATATTCAGGCTTTTTCTTTTTTTCCTAAATTAATATTCAGATAATATAATCAGGGTCCTCTTATAATCAAGCAAATATGGTATATCCTGGCAAAGGAGAAGCAGAAGGATATGCAGTCCTTTCTATGCTGGTTCAGGACAATTTAACTCAGACTTTTCAGGCATTTAAAGAGGCTGCCAAACCGACTTTGCAGGACAAGCCGAGTAAAAACGCAAGAGAGAGAGAGCAAATTTCTTCTACATCAGAGTTGTCATCTGGGGAATGTTCTCACTCCTCAATGGGTTCCTCTAGTTCTGAAGATTCAGATTTCGAGTCTGGTTTCCTTCTCAAGAGCTGGGGAAAATCGTGAAAGAAGTGAACCAGATATTACTGTACCTGGAAGCTAAGAAAAAGGGTTTTCCCATCTTGCCTCAACTAACGGAATTTGTGCAGCGTGCATGGAAAAATACAAGTAAACGAGCATTCATCTCAAAACACTTCAAACAAATGTTCACATTTTCATGACAGCATCAAAACTCCTCAAGCAAGGAGTTATAGAAAACATTCAGAAGAAACATCTATTTCAGGGAGTTTACTCTCGCCTATTCCTAGTCCCAAAGCCAGATGATTCCTTCCGTCCAGTACTAGATCTGATGTCCGTCAATCAATATATACCATATTAACACTTCCGTATGGTACCCTATTTTGTTACTCAGTTGATTCAGAGAGGAGACGATATGGCTTCCCTTGACTTCCAGGACGCTTACCTGCAGGTGCCGATAGGTGAAAGCTCAAGAAGATTTCTAAGATTTGCAGTGAACACAAACAAAGGCATAAGTCACTTCCAATTCAAGGCACTAGACTTCGGCCTATCAACTGCTCCAAGAGTCTTCGCTTAGATACTCACTCCGTTAGCGGCAGAGCTGAGATTGAGACTGGCTGATAAAAGCTTCATCCACTGCACAACTTTTAATAGATCTACAGGACACTCTTACCTTATACAAGTCCATGGTTGGATCCTCCACGGAGATCAAGTTTCTGGGTTTTTCTGTAGACTCAATGTCTCTACGTCTGTACCTTCCACATCAAAAAGCCAAAAGCATTCACCCAGCTACAAACAAATCCCCTCTGCTCCGTCAGAAGGGCAATGAGTATATTGGGGTTAATGACATCCACCATTTCTGCGGTCGCCTTAAAAGAGACCTCTGCAATGGCACGTTCTGTCCCATTGGTCCGGAAGGGAAGAGGATCTAGACAATTTTTATATCCCAAGAAGTGCTTCAGCAGCTAGAGTGGTGGAAAGTCAAGAGCGGTTCTCCCATTCTGGCCAAACCGGAGTTGTTTTACAGACCTACCTGTACTGTCAACTCTTGATAATCATTGGGAACTTCCGTTATCTTCAGACATCTTAGAGAACAAGGGGATTCCACTCCACACTCGACAAATGTCCAGATTGACGGCATGGCTACTGCAAGGCTAATCCTAGAAGATCAAGGTATAGACTAGAGGACTGCATTGGAAGGCGGGCGCGGGCGTAATTCCGCGCAGTCCTGCAAGGCTGCCTTCTCGCTGCTCCCTTACAGTGTCTCCTCTCTTGCTCCGCCGAGGAACAAAACGGAGTCACGTGATGGGACGTCACTTGCCGTGACTCTGCCTTGTTCCTGGGCGGAGCAAGAGAAGAGACGCTGTGAAGGAGCAACTCGAGGGCAGCCTTGCGGGACTGCATGGAAATCTGCAGTTCAGGTAAGGAGGTGGGCCTGATTGGCCACAAATGTGGCGGGAGCGGCCGGGAGTGGAACACCCACATTGCGGGAGCGGGCGGGATTGGGCAAAAAAAACAGCGGGAGCGGGATTAAAAAAGCAGTCCCGCTCAGGGCTCTAGTATAGACCCCATCATGGCTAATCTCCTTTTGGGTTCAGTAAGATTATCTACAGCCAAAATTTATCTGAGAACCTGGAGAAAGTTTCTTGAATGGTGTCAATCTCAAGGACTGCAGAGTTCACCTCCATCCATTCCGGTCATTCTGTACTTTTTGAATCTAGGGTTTGAAGCAGGACTCTTAAGGGTCAGATTTCTGCTTTTAGCCATTTCCTGCTCATCGGTTTGGCATCGGATCATTTCATTCGAAGATTTTTTAAAGCCATCACGATTAAAAGACCTCCTGTTAGATCTTTTTTTCACCATGGGATCTACATTATAGACTGGACATTTCCTCTGCTTCAGAAGCTGAGTTTGGCGAGTCAGGTTTTTCACTCTGTTAATTTTATAGCAAGACAGGAGGCTTCATATTTTGCATAACCTTCTTTACTGATTACCTACAGCAGCAAAGGAGTTAACAACAAACAATAAAAACAACCAATCAGAAACAAGTAAAGTCTATATCAATCTCAGCAAACTGCAGCTCCTCCTCTTTCTTTGCGGCTTGCCTCAAGAGGTGAGAAGTTTCCATGTTATGTGATATTGATAATATCTTCCAGATTTGCAAATACTGTATTCTTTTTTGTGCCTTTTAGGTTGTTCGTTTTACCTAGATTACTGACCATTTTAGTTGCTAGTGGTACCGTATATTTTTTCCCTTTATACTACTGTTTATTTTCTCTTACATTCAATTATTGTCACTTTCGCCTATACTTTATTCTTACCTTTTCTACATACTAAAACCGTTTAATATCTCCTCCATGGTCCCACCTCGTTGGTCCACGTGGTTTGCTGTCTTCATCTCTCTTCCCGCGGCGGCTCTTCTGTCCTGCGGTGAGTTTCTTTTTCTCTCGCGAGGGCAGTGCTCTGCCCTGGTAGTGCCTTGTCTCAAGCTCAGTGCCGCGCAGTTTTTTCTAAGCCGCGTCGGCACCGTTATTTCCTTGCCTGTCACACGGCGCGACTGTTTGTTCAGGCGCCCCGTGGTTACTTTGTTCTTCGCGGCGCGGTGCCAGCTCCCGACCGCGTGTCCGGGCCTTATTCTGTTCATTGGGGGCTTATCTGCCGCCTTGCGCTCCCGTCTTTTTCTTAGGCCCTCGCCCCACGTGGTCTTTTTAGACCCCTTTGGTGGGGCTGTTGTTAGTTTTGTTTTTTCCCTTGCCTTGCAGTTTTTGCTTTTTCCTTTAGGGTTTTATTTTATTTTATATTTTCTATCAAATATATATATATATATACGTTTTCTTTATTATCATGTATGTGAACCCTATATCCCTGTATGGGTCTAGGCTTCGGCCTAGCTTGCACCAGAGGTTTTTTCCTCTTTGCCATTGGGGTGATCCCCTCTGTTTATCTGCGGCCATTTATTATTGTCCTTCTAAAGCGCTACAGGGGTGAACCCCCTTTTTTGTCTGCCACGTGCCTTTGCTCCTGGGTGAACCCCACATACAGATTCCTGCCGCCTTTCAGGCTTGGCTCCACTCTGTCTTGGCTGCCTCTCTGCCCGCCGCTTTGGCCGAAGCTCAATCTTCACGCCCGGATCACCCACTTGCCTTCTCCGCTTGGGGCGATGGTTCTGAGGCGGACGCCTCTCTCTCCCCGGCAGACCCAGAGGGCTCGCGCAAAAAGGGCTTGGAATGACATTCCTCCCACTGCAGACAAGGGCAAGGCCCCTCTGAAGAAAGTCAGGAGCATAGCTCTTCTCTCCACCCAGGAGCCCGATGTCTCGCCATTCCATGACCTGGCCGCAGAATATGAGACCCTTGATGAATATCATGCGGGTTCTTCGGGCCTCGCTTCCCCTCCTATCGCTGATCCAGCCAGGGTTCCCGTTCCGGAACGCGCCGGACCCTCTACGGCAGTGCAGGATCAGCCTTTTAACCTCACGGATGGCTTGCCCTTATTTGATCCACGAGAGCTATGCCATCCACGTTCAGCGGAGTGGACCCCTTCTACCCACATCGCTGGGTTCCTCAAGTATTGGCTCCGCCGTCCGCTCGACGTCAGAGGCTCCGGTCTGAGTGCCCGCGCCCGACCATCCCGGCCAAGGTGTCTAACACACCTGAATTTGACCAGACATTTGTGACCTTCCTGACCAGGAACGGCAAAGACCTCCACAAGGGGATTGAATTGTGCATGCGTACCGCGCAGGACAAGCTCCTGGATGTAGCGGGTCCACTCATCCAGGTTTTCTAAATGGGCGATGACACGTTGACTGATGGATGGCCGCTCCACCCTGGCCTGGTCCGTGACTGGCTCCAACGCGCTGTTTGTCTGTTGGGGAACGCCAACTGCGCCATTTCGACTGAACGTCGTAGAGCGGGCCTTTGGAAGATGGATGACAAGTTAGCGGAACTGGCACCCAAGGAGTTGGGTCCCGACGCCAACGGCCTGTTGTTTGGCGAACCAACGTGAACGTGTTTACGTCTCTCAACAAGGCGCAGGAAAATCGTTTTTCCCCCAAGGCTGGTCGGCAGAGGGGTCGTGCCGCCAGCAGAGCAGCCTCATTTGGCGCAAGACCCCGTTTCTCGGAGGCTTCCACTTCGTACCGCACGCTGTACCTACAGAGGTGCCTACAGAGGACGAGGCTACACGTCCTTCCGCAGGAGATCATCAGCTGGTAAGCTTTGTTCCCTTTCTCCCTCATATCCCTATCGCAGGCTGTCTGGCTCATTTCTCTCATGTGTGGTCTTCCCTCACCTAGGATCCTTGGGTCCTTCAGATCGTTGCGGGCTTTCGTCTCGAGTTCCTTTCGGCTCCTTTTCAGTCCTCCCCTCCATCTTTCCCCAGGCTTTCTCGCGACGCAGTGGCGTTAGTGCACGCAGAGCTTGCTTCCCTGAGCGCCAAGGTGGCGATAGAACGGGTTTCGGGACCCCCATGCTTCCTCGGCAACGTCTTTCTTGTGCGCAAGAAGTCGGGCGAGTTCTGCCCTGTCATCAACCTGCGCTCCCTCAACTCGCACATAGTTTACAGGCATTTCAAGATGGAGGGCATCCATCTGTTGCGCGACATCCTCAGGGAAAACAATTGGTTTACCTGCCTCGACTTACAGGATGCTTACCTTACAGTGCCCATTCATGTAGACGACCAGAGTTTTCTCCAGTTCCGTTGGTCGGGCTGGCTTTGGCAGTTCACGTGCCTCCCCTTCGGCCCAAGTTCCGCGCGCTGGTGTTTTACCAAACTCCTCAAGCCGGTCATGGAGTCCCTCCTCGCTCGCGGCGTTCGCTCCATCATCTCGACGACATGCTCCTTATGGCTCGCGACGTGGATAATCTCACGGTCACCTCCCTCACGGTCCAGCTCTTTCAGGACCTGGGGTTTGTCATCAACCAGGCGAAATCTGTCCTAGTCCCCACTCAGACCATTCAGTTCCTTGGCTTCACTGTGGACTCGGTGGCGTCGGTGCTCAGGCTTCATCCTTCCAAGGTCATCTCCATCAAGAAGGAGATTCGGCGCCTGCTCTGGTGCTCCCTTGTTTCCCTCCGGGACCTGGCCTGGGTAATAGGTTTACTCTCCGCATCCATTCAGGCCATCTTCCCGGGACCGTTGCACTACAGGGCCCTTCAACGTCTAAAGACACGGCGCCTTCGCGAGTCCTTTTCCTACGATCGTGTGATTCCTCTGTCGGACGAGGCTCGCTTGGAGCTTCGTTGGTGGTTGACTCACATGGACACCTGGAACGGCAGGGCCATTTCGGGTTGTCCCCAGACTTCGTCCTCGATTCGGACGCCAGCCTGGCGGCTTGCGCTGACTCGGCTATCGGGGGTTTCTGGACTCCCGAGGAGCGAGACTTACACATCAACTGCCTGGAGTTGCTGGCCGGGACTTTCGCGGTACGCAGTTTCACAAAGAACGTTACCCACTGTTCCCTTGTCCTTCGCAGTGTTATATCAACCACCTTGGGGGTTCCAGGTCCAAGCTCCTTACGGAGCTTACCAAGGACCTTTACCAATACTGCCTGGACAACCACTTGTCCATACTGGCGGAATACCTTCCCTCTCCCTAGCAGTGGACGCGTTTCTCCAGCCCTGGCCTCCCCAGGGAGCCTACGCCTTTTCTCCATTTGCCATGATCCTCAGGACTCTCCACATCCTCGGCAGGCAGGGGGTGACCTTTGTTTTGGTGACTCCGCTTTGGCGGTCTCAACCTTGGTTTCCCCTATTGCTGGAGATGTCATGTGAGGATCCCCTGATTTCTTCCGGGCTCTTGGGACCTGCTTCTGGATCCCAAGGGGAACCCTCATCCCCTCGTCCTTCAGGACCGATTGCTTCTAGTGGCCTGGACTGTTTCAGGGGTTCCTGGCATGTGTCAGGCTTATCGTCTGCAGCTCGTGACCTACTCTGGGGATCCTGGGCTCCTGGCACCAGGAGGTCTTATCTCCAAGCTTGCGGTGTCTGGTGTCGCTGGTGTATGGCGCAACGCCACGATCCCTTTACGGCGCCTATAGTTGCGGTGTTTCTTTGCCCAACTTGTTTCGCTCGGCCATCTCTGCGGCTCATGTTCCATTACACCGTCTCGGGGTTGGCAAGGACCCGTCGGTTTGCCGTCTCCTCCGCGGCATTCGCGTTTCGTGCCCTCCTTCGGCTTGGTACTTTGCCCTTTGGGAAGTCTCACGGGTTCTTCAGACAACTCTCCCCCAACGGCGCTACTCTTATGTCTCGTGGCTTTCCGGCGGATGTCGGACATCCGTGCTTTTGACGTTAATTCGTTTTCCTTTTCTCCTGAGGGTGTCCTGGTTTCGATCAGGCCCGGACCAGTCTCGTTCTTTTTCAGTCACTTACCTGTATTTCCTGGATCATCCGCGTCTTTGTGTTGCTAACTGCGTTCAGTCCTATCTTTCCGTCTCTCTTCCGTTTCGTTCCTCTTCTTCCGGTCCTTTGTTCATATCCTACGTTCGCCCTTTTAAAGAGGTTTCTTCACCTACTCTCGCTAGGTGGATCCGGTGGATCCTTAGTCTCGCTGGCATCGACGGCTTTTGGGGCGCATTCAGTCAGGGGCGCGGCAGCCTCGCCTGTTTTCTCCGCGGGATGTTCCCTGTCGGACGTTTTGTGGCGGTGGTCTGGTCTCGGGAATCTTCGTTCCGAACCTTTTACTTTTGCCCCGCTGCGCATGCCGCTTTTTCTCTTCTTTCGGGGCGTTAAAAATGCAAAATATGAAGCCTCCTGTCTTGCTATAAAATTAGGGATTAACCTAGCCTTGTTGCAGAGTTAATCTAAATTTTATTAAAGACAGGAGGCAAGTATTTCCCCCCCCTTTACTTTTGTCTCTACTCGGCCCTTATAGCTATGTTATTTTTGGTTGTTGTGAGTATTTCACTTGTGTATTTTCTTATTTCATCTTGTGTGGGCTGTGTCCACTTTTGCATGTTTGCACTTCTGTTTGTATTTATGCCTGCTCTGTTACCCAGTTCGCCTGGTGCTCTCATTCTGCACTTCTCCTTTCAGGACGTCCTTCCGCGACTTAGTTTGCTGACTGCGGGATGCTGAGGATGTTCCTTCCTTTTCCGAAGGTTCCGGTTCCATCCTCGTTCTGTTCCTGTTCGGCATCTTCTCAAAGAAAGAGGAGGAGCTGCAGTTTGCTGAGATTGATATAGACTTTACTTGTTTCTGATGGCTTTGTTTTTATTGTTTGTTGTTAACTCCTTTGCTGCTGGAGGTAATCAGTAAAGAAGGTTATGCAAAATACTCACCTCCTGTCTTTAATAAAATTTAGATTAACTCTACAACAAGGCTAGGTTAATCCCTAATTACTAACCCCCTTTTTTTGATTGCTGGATCTTTATATATCCCGCTGGTACTGCCACTATACGATGCCACTTTACTTCTCCGTTCCCCAGTATCATGGCAGTAAGTGTTTCCCTCACAAATTTTGTTAATATAAATTTTTTTTGTACTACTGGTTGGTCCTCTTGTTATTAACTGATCTACGGAGTGATGTGAGTACGGTTATAGAGTAAGGGGAGGGTGGAGCTTAACCCTTTACTATCTTTTAGAGTCCTTGTCCCAGGAGAGAGAGCAAGCCCCACCTGTGGTTTTTGGGGAAAAAAAATCTTTTACTCACTGTGACACAATACCCCTTCACTTTGGTACTCTGTCCGGGAATCTTTACTCACACACAGTCTATCAGGCTGCAGAGACGGCTCAGACACGAGGAGGGTAAAATAAAAGGCTGGGCCAGTTTTTATTTTTCACCACAGGCATAACAAAAAAATGAATAAATCAAACAAAAAGCCTTGTTCTCGTGAGCACTAACTAATACAAGGTTCTCGAACCTAACTGCAGTTGAACGGCTTATCCCTTCCCAACAAACAAAACAATAACAGTTTATATATTCAATATTGGCAGCAGTCAGTATTTTTTGGCATATCTCTCTCTCTCG
>VKOC01032692.1:0-18390 GCA_009364415.1 Spea multiplicata | reverse complement strand
TGATATGCCTTTTAACCCTCTAAATGCCACTGTGCCCCATGATATGCCTTTTGACCCCCTATATGCCACTCTGCCTCCAGAATTGCCTTATACCGCTATATGCCACTCTGGCATTTACGGGGTTAAAAGGCATATCATGGGGCAGAGTGGCATATAGGGAGGTATAAGGCATTTCAGGAGGCAGAGTGGCGTGTAGAGGGTTAAAAGGCATTTCTGGAGGCAGGGTGGCATTAAGGGGGTTAAAAGGCATTTCACAGAGCACTCTGCCTCCAGAAATGCCTTATAACCCCCATTTAACACTCCCTCCCCCTCCCTCCTCCAAACTTACTGGAGCTTCTGAGTCCCTGGTGCGTAGTCCGGGTATCGTGTAGAGCTCTACGCGATTCGCCTACACAACTTCCGCTGACAGCCGGGGAAGGTCTGCACGATGGAAGTTGTGTACGCGAATCGCGTAGAGCTCTAAACGCTGCCCGGACGTTTAGAGCTCTACCGACCTAGTTGAGGTCTGATTATAAGACGCATTTGCTCCGGAAAAAACCTTGTCTTATAATCAAGCAAATACGGTATATAATTTGGTTAAGTAATTGCCCCTTTCTGTATTTCTTTAGCATTTATTTGTGACATGGTATTTCTAATACATTTGTGTAATCTAAAACATTTAACAAAATATTTTAGCTTTTTGGTGGCATTTGGCTGATTTTACATGTTGTTAACCTTTGTGATTGTCTTCTGCAGGATGTTTCGGAAAGTAGACAGAGCAGACGCTTCTCTAACTCGTCATCGCAATGGAATCCAACTACAGACTGGGTGAGAATGAGCAGTCACATAACCAAGTTGACTGGTGGTAAAGGGGCCAAGGATGTAGAGATTGTAGATTAATAAAGATGTAATCCTAGGTTAGGTAAACAGTAGACAGCATGCTTATTGTCTACAATTGTTTTTCTCTCCACAGGTCATGTCTTGGAAGGTAAAGCTGCCACTTCAAACAATAATGCGGTTACTACAAGTCTTGGTGCCCCAGGTGGAGAAGATCTGCATTGATAAGTAAGAATTAGTCAAGTACTTGACGAATGCAATAGACTGTTTATGGTTAGATTGGTCTGTCTACTGAATACTCCTTATACAGTGCATTTGCTTGTGTGTTTTGCATACCTGTACAGGGCATATACATTGTATATATATATACACATGTACAGGGAGAACATTTACATAGGCTAGTAAATTAGAAGAAAATACTATTTGTGCAAAAGGTATACATGTACTTGCTCACTTAGTGTTATATCGATGCAAAAAGCTTAATTATTGTTTTATGTTTCATATTATATTTATTAATTCATGTATGTGATATTAGAGAAATGTATTGTAAATACATGCATATACTATAGGTTTTTAACTGTATGTACTGCACATATGGAACATGAATGACTAATTGTATTACAGGGGGTTGACGGATGAATCTGAGATCCTGAAATTCCTGCAGCATGGAACATTAGTGGGTCTGCTACCTGTCCCGCATCCTATTTTAATCCGTAAATACCAGGCCAATGCCGGCACTGCCATGTGGTTCCGCACATACATGTGGGGAGTTATCTACTTAAGGTGAGAAAGCTTAGTGGTCAAGAAAGAATATTAAACATATTCATCTTGTGTGTTTGTGACTGCAAAACAGAGAACGGCTGGCAAGGGGACAATGGCCCATCTGGCTGCCCTGATTTAAAGATTTGGGGATACCACCTATGGCTTTTTGACATGTTTTACTTGTAATTTCTAATGTGTTGCCTAGATTAACAAGACCTTTATGCAGCATTGACGGTTATACACGATCCTGTCTGTGCTCCTTTTATGAGTTTCCAATGTAGTCCCAGTTTCTGTAAATCTGGTTTGTACAGAAACTGATAGAATGTACATGGACCACAATTGAGCTTCTTGTATGTTTTATGCTCCTTATTGCTATGCCAGCATTACCCCTCTCAGCTGGATCACAGAACAAACGGGACAATGACATCTTCTGATGGAACCCCTTGCATGATGCTGTTTACTACCACAATTCGTGTCTCTTTCGCTAATACGTGGCTTCATGTAGGATGGCGAACAGCATTTGTGGCCTCTGTACTTACCCGATGACTTGTACACTACCATGTATGCAATGTCATCGCTGCAATGTTCCAAGCTCCAGGAGGCTTCCAGGTTGAAGGGAGGAGACTGTAGTGGGCTAGAGGGTTTTGACCAGGTGATGGCGTATAAGAACCATTCTGCATCTAGTCTTCCTGTTTTGTTTTTCTTACTGCTGTGGAAACCAAGTCTTTTTCAGTCATTGGTCTTATACAGGATAGCCATATGATACATCTCATGGATGTTTAAAGTGGCAGTAACCTTTATTTTTCACACTGAAGAACACAATTAAGCAAACCTCACTTAAATGAAAACCAGGATATGCACAATTGTTATCTTAATCATTTGAGGGGGGAAAACTGTATTTACCTCACTGTTGGATGCAACTGTGGACTTGTACACTGACAGAAGAACAGTTGTTCCACTTAAACCCTTAATGATTCTGTAAACTTTACTTTTTCTTTGAGAGGTTTGTTTTCTTATGCATTTTCTTATTTGCCGTATTAGTCTTTACCAATTCTGCTGTAAGAATGTTTCACTTCTCTAACACAATCTCTGTAAAGTAAAACTTCCTTACATTCTACCTCCCTCGGTTTCTTTCACCTTCACTGGTATTTTATAATTTGCTTTCTTCCATGTCTTCCCCAGCCTTCCTCCTAATCCATATACTTCTCTCTCGTATTCTCTGTCATAACTATCCCTCCCTGTACCTGCCCCCAGTCAATCTCTTGCTTCCATATTTTTTCTTGTCTTCATTTTGCTGATTATCTCCCCAAAGTTAGCTTTTGGTCCTGTTTCTCACCAGTGTCTTTACTGTTCCTACATTTCTGTCCCATCTACTCTTTCCCCCCTAGTAGTCCACTTGTTTGCCACTGTGCCATTATTGCACCATACCTCCTCCTCACTGTTTTTCTTCCCCATTGTAACGGGAGCCAGGGGGTCTACCAGAACCATCGTTGCTGTGTTCCTTATAGCAAAAGCCAGCTACAAGATGGGTAGCCAGTCTTGTTCTTGGAGTAAAGGTGCTCCTCCAGGAAAAACGGGTCTCCCAAAGAACCCTACCAGCAGTCACAACACACCAATCAGGATGCAAGAGAACACTTTATTGGGACTGAGCATGGTTTATTGAACCATTTTAGCGCGGGTAAGGGAGTTTATTTAGACAGGAAACCGGAAAGTATTAATATAATTAACATATAACATACTAGCAAAGAATTATGCAGACAACACCGGCACCAGACTAATCACCTTAAATATTTGATGATGGCACATACACAATAGAAGTGAAGGGATTACAAAAGAAGAAAACGCAGAATAGACATGAAGTCAATTTGGATACACATAGAAATAGAAACAATGGAAAATACAAAATATTACAATTTAACCTCTATAAATATAAAATAACAGTTCCAATATTCTTCCTAGTAAGGGGGTTGAAGCGTTACACCCATTCTCTGTCCAAACGTTAAAATAAAAAATAATCAAGGTCATCTACCATATTTGGCATTGGATGTGACAATCCATCCAAGTCTTTATTGTTAATATAGAGTGTATAAATGGCAGTCTATGTCTCCATGGAATGAAGCAGTGTGTGCATGGAAGTGCACTAGAATGATGTAATAGAACAGCTTATGGAGCGAGAGTAAAATAAGGGTGATGATGTAAGAAAATAAAGAGTGGACTAATTGGGGCAGTACAGGAGCAATATAATGTTTGTAAACTGTCCACTGAACAAAATCATTGTATAACGGTATCTACAGTTCAAATTCTTGTGAAAATAGAAAACGAATTGCGTCAGTTTGGTGTAAGATCATTTGTAGTGTATTTATTCAGAAAAGGCTGACTTGCCAATTTGAAAACAAGTAGGTGGCTAAGCTTGCATTATATCCACTAAAAGTTTAGCTTTTTATCAACGTGGATTTCCACAGCCAAGTCCCTACGGAATAAATAAGGTCTCAACTCCCTGCAACTCAGAAATGTTTTATAAAAAATATTTGACTAGCACTCACTTAGTATGACAAGCCTTAGCAAGTAAGAGTCCAGGTAAAGTAAAACTGTGTGTGAGTTATGTCTTGTAAATTATCTTGTATGTTTTTCTTATAGGAACATGGATCCCCCTGTTTGGTATGACACGGATGTGAAATTGTTTGAAATCCAGCGGGTTTAGCCCTAACATCATTCATGTAATATGTGCCAGGCATCTTGTGTCACTGTGCACACATACACTCCTTAGATCTCAACCCAGCTCCATCCCCTGGATGTTTTGTCCAACATAATGTTCGTCTCTATGACGGGGTGGATTTCTGTGTTGGTCATTTTGATTGTGTGTTTCCTTTTTCCACCCTCTTGTGAAATCAGATGTAAGCTATTAAAGTTGCTATTAAATATGTCTAACCAATTATTAAGTGTGTAAGTGGGGTTAATGACCATTGTTATACGAGGTAAGCAAAGTTTGTTGATCTATCAAGTGTGTATGTTGAAAGTTTACACTGATTATCTTGACTAAGAGCTTTGGCATTTATATACATGCAAATGTATACTTATATAGTGCTGTACACTAAACCACCCCCTTCTACCAATATTTTATTATTTCTGAAAAGCATAGTTATGTCTCCAAATCCAGTGATCAATAGGACACAGCTGCAAGTTATGTTCTCATTCCTCACAATCTGTACCAAGACACTGTCCTTTATTGTTATTTATATATATATGGACACAGCTGGTTTTATAAGCCTTTACACTGTTTGCTAGTGACCAAAATGTTTATAATCTCATGTTCTTATTTTTATCTTTATTGCATAAAAGGTGTGATAGGAGGGGAGCAAAGTTTCTTAATCTAGCCAGTCTCTGTTCTAAATATATTATACTGATTATACTAATTATCCGTGGCATTTAAATGCAGACATAGATCTCATGTGTGCTTTACAAAAGTATTCCCCCTTTCCCTTGGCACTTTTCCTACTTTGTTGCATTACAATTTGGAATTAACTCCTTAAGGACCAGGCTGATTTTTTATTTTTGTACCCTTTGTGACCAAGGCTGTTAACACTTTTGCGGTGCTCATGTTTCGCTGTAATTTTCTCCTCTCCCATTTAGTGTACCCACACAAGTTATATATATTGTTTTTTCAGGACAAGAAGGGCTTTCTTCAAATACCATCTAATGTCCTATAAAAAAAATAAAATGATGAAGAAAAATGCTAAATAGATTCTATTATTTGTTTAGAAAGTTATAGGGCAGTAAGTACAAGCAGTGTTTTGCTATTTGAAAACCATTTTTTCCCCAAAATCTGGTCTGGAGAGACCCTCTAGGAAACTTGACATTGAGGAATTACAGCAGCAACGTTTAATCTTAGATCGCTTTCTAAGCTTGTTTAATGTCATGACGTGGCAGGTCATTTGCCTGGCACACCACTGGTCGTTAAGGGGTTAAAGTGGATTTGTTGGGGGTTTGTATCATTTGATTTACACAACGTGCCTACCCCTGAATTTGCTAAATATTTTCATAATGAAACAAACAAGAAATATAACAAAAAAAGAAAGCTTGAGCATGCATAACTATTCAACCCCCCCAGTCAATACTTTGTAGAGCCACTTTTTGCAGCTATTACAGCTGCAAGAGTCTTGGGGTACATCTCTATAAGCTTGGTACATCTAGCCCCTGGGATTTTTGCCAGGATGGGTTCTGCAGTTGTACAGCAATCTTTAAGCCGTACTACACATTCTCAATTGAATTGAGGTTTGGGCTTTGACATTTGTCCTATTAACCCCTTTAGGACCGTTTTTTGTTTTACCATGTTTGCACTAAATGACCAGAGCAGTTTTTGTGCTTCTGCTATGACTTTAACTCTGATTGCCCACTAACTCATTTAGTGCACCCCCACACCTATATTGGGGGGGTTTCAGCACAAGTAGGGCTTTTTAGCCCGTTCACTGCTAAGGATGTAGTGGTTACGTCCTCACAAGTGGGCTTCAGGTGCTAAGGATGTAACCACTGCCCCGGCGATCTGGCCTGTATCCTCACAGGCGTCGGCAGGGCTTTGTCCTCCAGCAATGATGTTATCGCACAATGTTGTGATTACATCATCTTACAACTTTATTAACAACTGACAATTGTCAGTTAAAGAAGACTTTAACTTCAGGAATCTAAGCAGCTACAGACCCCCACCTTTTGCCTCACCTTTCCAACGGTATAAGGCTTATAAAAGAAGAATAAAAAATATTAATTTAAAAAAGTAAAAAAATGATTTGGGGGGGTCTCTTAAGGCAGATAAATAAAGTTAAAAAAAGTAAGTATTCTAGCTAAAAGATCACTTTGGTAGCCAATATCTATGAAAAGTCACTACATTTTAATCCCATGATCCCTTTGATTAGGGATTGTCATCAATTAGTGACCGTTCCGGCGACATGGAGGAACTGCCTCAGCCACAGCGTGACCGCAGACAGTTTCAAGCTGTCAGTTCTGTTGGCAGAAGGAAGGGTATATGGGGTGTTGTAACAGATGCAGTGGCCAGCACATCTTCAGGGGTGTCCCACCAACTTGTGGGGGCATGAAATATGGAGATATTAAATGAAGATATAAAAAGGTGTGTGACTGATCAGTGGTTCTGCGAGTGAATGGAGATATGAAAGGCGTGTGAATGGTCAGTATTTAGGGTTGAAGCCTTGACGTGGCATTACTGCTCACATGGGAAGATAAATTATGGCACAGAAAGTACACATTTGCAAAAACTACACCCCTTGGCGCATCAAATGAGGGGCTGCATGTGTTTAGTACAAACCTGGAGTGCGCAAAACACAAACGAACATGTCGCTATGGTTAGAAAAAAACATTTTCTAACCAAAGCGACATATTCCATAATTATTTGTGCACTCAACTTTTGTCCTAGAAATACCTGTAGCCTCTAATTTGAAGCGCCAAGGGGTGTAGGTTCTTGAAATGTGTACTTTATGTACCTGAATTTAGCTTCCCAGATGTCTAGACCACTTTAACTTCAGATATGGCTGATTTGAAAATCTTGTTAGAGTTTTCTTGAAGCATTTAGGGGTGGTGTCTGCAATTAGACAGCTCTAGACAGCTGGGAAGTTAATTTATGGTACATAAAGTATACATTTGCAGAAACTACACCCCTTGGCACATCAAATGAGAGGCTGCATGTATTATTAGCACAAGACTGGAGTGCGCAAGACATAAATTAACTTGTCGCTTTTATTTTAGAAGCGTGATATTCACTTATTTGTTGTGCATGTCAGATTTGTGATACAAATACAAATAAGACCTCATTTGCTGCAGCTGGGGGTGTAGTTTCTAAAAATATATCCCAGGCAGCTAGAGCTGTTTTATTGACGGCAGCCATGCATTATATTTAAAGTTGTCTTTTGTGATAGTCTTGAGTAGAGGTTGTAGCCGTAAAACATTTTTGAGCGAAACGACACATAGTGATAGTCTAGTAAATTGAACTTTTAGCAATAAAATATTAGAAAAACACATTCTACTGTTCTCAATTTATGTTTATTTTAGACCTGTTACCTACTACAAAGATCTAGCAACATAGGTTTTGATATTAGAGTTTAGAAAAATAAAATTACAAACTAGTTTTTCCCATTTTTGGCTTTATTTTGCAAACCTAATGAGACATACATATATAAAAAATGGTATATTTGGAATCTGCTGGGTGTGCTGAAAAAATCAATATATGGTTTATATAGTTTATTCCCAAGAAATTTACTTCTAAACGCATTTAAACTTGAGCTGAAGCAAAATGCTCAAAAATGGCTTAGCAGCGAAAGGGTAAAAAAAAAAATAAAAAAAAAATATATACAATCATCATTTAGTATGAACAATATCTGAAAAAAGGAAAAATCAGTTTCAAAGATAAAAACCTATATATAACCAATGTAAATGGGGAAAAAACCCTCCAAAACTGTATTTAGGTATTTGTCCTGTTTTTGGAAACACCGCATACGCCTGGTATTTTGATTTATTTTGGTATTTACAGGGTTAAATATGAATGACGTGCATCACTGTTTCTAAATAAGATTTTTTTAACTCCTTAATGACAAAGCCTGTACATGTACTGGATCAAAATGCATGTTTTCAATGGGTTTAGGGACCGCCCATTGTCCTTAAGGGGTTAAATGTGGTATGCTAGGCGTTGCGCCCCAATAGCGGCCAGGAAAAGAAAAACTGCTAAAGTATGTTTTTTGAAAGTTGACATCCCAAAGTATTTTGCTAGAAGCATTTTAACACTTTTGATTTAACCATTTTAGTGCCAGTCTGTCCTAAACATTTTTTTTCATTTTCAACAAATTCAGTCTATCCAAGCAAAGTATCCGAGTACATACTTGTTCACTCCGAGTTCCCTGAGTATGTGAAATTCCACTCATGTGGAGACTGAAGAAACATGGCCCTCTGTCCATGAAGCTGCCTTTGGCAGCAGGGACACAAACATCTCTAAACCGGCGATCAAAGGCTCAGGGGGGCTCTAGGCGGCTGAGCTGGTCTGGGCAGACAGAGGCAGCAGTGCTTCCGTGATAACCACGATTGTGGTGACGTAGCATGCCGTACCAGGTATGTCACAGAACCGATGAGCCCACTCGAGCATGGCGCACCTGGTACATCACAGACGCGAAGGGGTTAAGCCACAGTGTTGCTTTAGCAGTATGCTTAGGCTCATTGCCCTGCTGAAAGGTGAACCTCTGTCTCAGTCTCAAATCTCTGGAAGACCAAAACAGGTTTCCATCAAGAATTTCCCTGTATTTAGAGTTATCCATCATTCCTTCAGTCCTGACCAGTTTCGCAGTCCTGATTAAAAACATCCCCACAGCATGAAGCTGCCACTACCATGCTTCACTGTGGGGATGGTGTTCTCGGGGTGATAAGAGGTGGTTTGCGCCAGACATAGCGTTTTCCTCTATGACAAAAAGGTCATCTGACCACAGTACCTTCTTCCATATGTTTAGGGTGTTTTCCTGCATGCCTTATGGCGAAAAGGCTACGTGTTTTTTTTTTTTCTGGCCAATCTTCCAGAAAGCCCAGCTCTCTGCAGTGTATGCCTTAAAGTGGTCCTATGGACAGATAGTCCAATCTACACCGTGTAGTTTTGCAGCTTGTTCAGAGTTATCTTTGGTCTCTTTTGTTGCCTCTAGTTAACCTCTTAACGCCCAATAATGCCCCAGGCACGTCAGACACTAACAGTCAGGTAACGACTATGATCGCTTTCTTCGCTTGCATGGTGTTGCTGTAATGCCTCGACGTCGAGTGGCCAGGTACAAAGATACAAATAAAAATTACTACCACAAACTTTGGCAAAGGCTGGTGGTAGAATCTCATGCATGGTAAGGGTTAAAATACTAGCATTTGAAAAACCTTGGGGTGTCTAGTTTTCAAAAATATATAGTTTGGGTAAATTGAATTGGCTGGCTTCAAAGATGGCCCTATTAGGACATGGGGGAAGTAGGACCAGGTGTAAAGGTTCCAAGTTAAAAAAAAATGTGCACTCCCCAACAAACCCATGCATCGGTGGCATCACAGTACTTGGGAGATGTTGCTGAACACATATTGGGGTCTTGTTTGAAAGTGACATACACCAGGAGCTATAAATCCATACCTGAATCACAAAACCCCACAAAATAAATTACTACCACAAAGTTTGACAAAGGGTTGTAGTAGAATTAGTGCATGAACAGGGTTAAAATACCAGCATTTGAAATACCTTGGGGTGTCTAGTTAAAAAATATATGGTTTGATGGGGTAAATTGCATTGGCCGGCTTTAAATATACCCAAAATACACATGAGGCAGGATGACCAGATTTGGAAAGCCCATCCACTACTGTACCAGCCTTTTGGTCACATATCCACCCCCCAGCTCATTCCTACTGGGGTGAGCAATCATGGATATCAAGGAGTGTACCCTGTAAGGCCCATCAGAATTTCCTTGTTTAAGACCTGCTGTTCCACCGTAAAATTGAAGGGTTGTAAACTGAGGAACCATCTGGTCAAACATTTATTTTGAGACATCCACTTTAGAGGAGCATGGTCTGCAATTAACCTAAATTTCCTCCCCAAAGAGCCTGTAATGCCCACTTAATCCCCAGACAATCCTTCTCCACTATGGAGTAATTATTCACTTGTGCGTTTGGTTTTCTGCTAAAAAAAACAAAAAGACAGGGTGTTCTTCGCCCTGGTACTCTTGGGAAAGGCCAGCCCCCAAGCCAACATCAGAACCATTAGTTTTTACTATAAATTCGCTAGAAAAGTCTGGAGTTACCAAGAATGGCTGGGCACAGAGGGTGCCTTTTAAAGTCCACTTAACAGAAACCGGGGATCTTGCTTTTGTAAGGTCAGTTAAATTAAAGGGGCTGCAATAGTAGCAAAATTAGGAATGACCCTTCTATAATAACTAGTTAATCCTAAAAATGCCATCACTTTTTTGTAAGTGGTCATCTCTTTAACTATGTCTAACAATCCACAAACATGTCTCCCATATAATAACCCAAAGGGTGAGAAACCAGTGGGGGCTTGAGGAACTTCCCTAATGGAGAACATTAGGTATGGTAACAAAAAAGTCCCAATTCTTGCCATTAGTGTTTTATTAAACCTCTCGACTAAACCGTCAATCTGGGGATGGTATACGGAGGTCCTAATATGCTTGAAGCGATTTTCACTGCTCTTTCATGACTCTGGACATAAATGGAGATCCTTGATCTGTTAGTATTTCTTTAGGAACACCCACCATTAACATGAGCCCTTTTGTTACTTTGCAGACATATTACTCAGGGTACTGCTTACGGGTATCGAGTTGCATAGTCCATAACAACCATAATGTATTGGTGTCCTCTAGCTGATTAGGTAATAAATTTTCTGGCTGATTAACATACCTGGGAACTCTCCGGGTTTGACCCAGAGATTGCTGGGTGAAGCACCGCTTCTCTGGTTCTCTGGGTCAAGACCCGAATCCTCCCGGTCGCGGGGTCTTGACACGCCATGCTCCCCGCCTATTTTACCTCCAACGTCAGCGGTAACTCCCACTGACGTCTGTGGGAACTTCCACTGACATCAGCGGGCGGTCCTGTCACAGTATGGAGTACTGGCCACCATATTTACCAGCATACCATCTCCCCTCAGAGAGAGAATACGGGGCCCCTCAAGTAGATACACCTACTGAAAGTGCCTCAGGGTGTTGTTTCATACAGTAACTGTGAATGTGTGAATCAAGGTACTCTCTACCTATCATAATACTAAGGCAGCAGGGCATCCCGGGAAGAACTTCACTGGTCGGTTTCCCGTCTATATTGGTGGCCAGGATTTAACAAATATATTGTTGCCTTTGTTGCTGCCTGTCCAGTCTGCAGACAGACTAAATCACTCCCCTCACCTTCCACTGGGCCTTCTCCAACCTATACCCAATAATGATTAAGCCATGGTCACACCTTGCCATGGACCTTATAGTCGACCTTCCACAGTCCAACGGTAACATGGTATGATCCACTGCATACCATTCAAAAAGCTCCCATCCGCTAAAGAGTTGGCTATGGCTTTATCAAAGAGGTCTATCGGCTACACAGGGTTCCCAAAGTCATAATTTTCAACCGGGGTAGCCAGTTTGTCTTGAGATTCTGGAAGGTCTTCTGTGCGCACGTTGGTATCCAACTGACCTCAACCTACAACCTGCATTGAGTGGGGCTGTGGAAAGGGCCATTAAGGCTTTGAGCAATTTCTGCAGTGCTACATCTCGGACCATTAAAACAACTGGTCAGATCTGCTACCATGGGCTGAATTTGTTAATAACAGTACAGTCTTGGTCGCCATCTGGCTCTCCCCTTTCATGGTGAATTACGGGTATCAGGCCTCCATGATTTCCGATAGTTTCGCTTCCCAGGGCATTCTGGGGCTGGAGGATCATCTCCAACTTATCAGGTCTATGTGGGCGCAGGTCCAAGAGGCACTGCAATGCTCACAACAATCTCAGAAGCTCCACATGCCTACGTGCACCCTTCTACCAGGCCAAGGAGAGATGCCCTCCCAAAAACCGGCTCCCTGTTATGTCGGGGCATTCCATATCCTCTGAGGGGTAAATCCTGTGGCCTATGTCCTCAAATTTCTTTCCAATATGCGCATCCACAATGTGTTCCATGTCTTGCAGCTGAAACCTCTGCTCCTCGACCCCATCCATTGTCCGTTGTCAACCATGAGGACTGTGAGATCCTGAGTCGACTCTGGTTTGTTCAGTGAGAATTTTCAATATTTGGTCCATTGGAAGGGGTATGGTCCGGAGGAGAGAACTTCGGTACCAGCCCAAGATGCCCATGTCCCCTTCTGTGCCTTTCACGCATGTTTTCCCTGCAAACCCGCCCTGGCCCGGCCCTGCCCTGCCCTGCGGAGGGGGGGTCTTTGAGGAGGGGATTATGTCATGGTTTCACAGCCACACTTGAGACTTCTCTAGTGTTGTGAGCTCAATGTCTTTTCACTGCCCAAAGCCTGCAGGATTGGCCTTGTGTTTTGCTCTGGGTACCAAGTGCGTTCCCATGTTTTTTTCCTGTGTATGACCTGGTTTCATATGACCACCCTTCCGGCTCCAGATTCCTAGCTATTGTACCCTACCCTGACCCCGCTGATATCCATATTCCTGACTCTGGCTCGTCAGACTACCTGTTCTGGTTCCTGACCCTGGCTTGTTTATAGGTCTACAATTTTGCATTACGTTGCTACTTTATTGTTTATTCAATAAACATTGTTTACATTTTAGATTTTTGTGTCAGTCTGATTCCTGGTCACTAACAATAACTTGCTAAACTCAGGAGCAATATTAGAATCTATAGATTAGAATCTATTTGTTTTTTTTCTGTAGCTTTTGTAGATGAGTAAAATATTTTTCAAATAAAATTGGGAAATTAGATGATATGATCAAAATTGTATAAAATCAAAAATTGTATCTAAAGAAAGCCCTTTTTTTCTGAAAAGAACAATGTGTAATGTGTGCGTGTGTACACTAAACAAGAGAAAAAGAAATTACAGCTAAACACGGGCACCAAAAAAATGTTAAAATAGTCTCGGTCACGAAGGGTACAAAAAGAAAAAAAATGGCCTGGTCCTTAAGGTGTTTAAGTCCTAGATCTAGCTTATCTCTGGGATTTGGGGAGCATATATTGGTAAAAAAATAACTCAAAAAATAGATAAAAGTTTTACTATATAAGAGCCAAAGTGTGTATCACTGACAAGAAACCAAATCTCATGGTTTCTACGCAACCTAAGAGACAATTGAGTCCAAATTAAAACATTTACAAAACTAAACAAAATAAAAAACAGAGCCTACAGGCACTACAATAAAGCAATGGGGAGGAAACAAATGGTTGAACAGCAAAACACTTGGATTCCCTCACAAATCCAAGTCTCCAAATTTTAAGTGGTTTAGTGAATGCATGATCACAGTGCTCATGTAAGCGAACATTAGGGTTAAGTCAACACTAACACTGCCATAGCAACTTGAACATTTACAGTACCTTATACAGGCCTAGTCAGGCTCACTGGCCAAATTCCTGGTGGACTGGTGGCTGTTGTCCCTCTCACCCCCTTTTATCGATGCTTGCGAGGCTGATTCAGTGTGCAGCCACCTACTGCATACATGTGGCGGCACACACAAATAGTCTTACCTCTGGGAGATGCAAGACTATAGCATGCAACCATGTCCATCTAGTGAGCAGTCAAATGCTGCTGGCCTTAAAGTGTCAGTGCTGATTTAATCCAGTCCATTGTGACCTTACACATAAGCTGCTTTTGACTTCATTTAAAAAAACATACAGTCCCCACAGGAAAGGGGAGCAAGGTACACTATATGGACTAAATTATAGGATTTAGGTGTTTCAATCAGACCCATTGTCAAGAATCTAGTCATGCAGTCTGCATTTACAAACATTTACAGAAAAATGGCTCAGTGAATCCAAGCAGGGTACACTGATAGGATGCTACCTTTTCAAACAGTTCATGAAAATACCATCCCTGCTAGTTATTCCATGGTCACCTGTAAATGGTGTTATTGGAAAGTGGAAGCCTTTAGGAACAGTTGCAACAAAGACAGCACAAGACAGCGTAAAGTCACAGGCCGAGATCCCCGAGAGCTGAGATGCATGGTGTGTGAAAGTCTCTGTCACAGGAGCCTCCGTGCCCTGTGCTCCTGGAGGGGCCTGGTGGCCAGCTTCCTCCCTACACACTATGGGCCCTGGCCTTGGAAGGGGTTCTGTTTTGGGGAGGTGCGTACAAGGGGTTCATTGAGACTACTTCATGTCCCCAATTGCCAGAGACTCTAAAATATGTGCAAAGACTATGTTCACCTGAAGGTAGCGTGACAGGGGAGGTAGTAGTGGGGAACAAGGGCCTCTGGCAGTTGCCTGAAAGTCTCCTCTTCAATCATGCAGAAAGAAGCAGCCTCCGACAGCGAAAAGCCATCCAAGTAGTCGTGTCAGTTTATTTCACTGCTGCTTTGTCATGCCCCTTGAATGGAAAGCCCCAAATTGCTCTAGGGTAGGTTGCTGCAGTGGATATGCCTACCCCACATGGATCTGGGAACCAGTCACATGCCCCTTACTCTGGCTGCTGCAGATGGTGGTGGGTGCTATGGGTTTGCTGTTGGCACCAATGCTGCACCAATGAATGAATGTGAATTTGTCAGTGAGGAACATTTCCAACGTATCCTTGATTCCTCTGTCCGCGGCCATAGTGTCTGTAATGGCTCCACCGCACGAAAACAAGGTTCCAAGGATCAATCGTCCTCCTTCAGACCTTATCAGGACACCACTCAATCCTCCCTGCGGAATGTATCGTTCCCGAGGATACGCCGGATGTTATCATTCCAAAACCTCCTCAGGTAAGTCACCTTCTACCTTACCCTTCTTCCCTAGCAAACATAGGAGGCAGACTGGGTCATTTTTTCCATATTTGGGCTCAGATCTCAAACGACATCTGGGTGTTAAACACCCATATCAGGTTACATGATAGAATTTGTGACTGCCCCGGTACAAATAACAACTCCATCCCCCTTCACTTTTCTTCCGAAGACCAAAGATTGGTTCAACATGAAATCTCCAAACTAGTACACAAAAAAGCCATTATACAAGTATATAGATACACAAGGTTTTGTCAGCAATCTATTCCTGTTCAAAAAGAAAGATGCAGGCCAGTCATAAATTTTGCTGAAATTTTCGTCGTCTCTCCTCTCTGAAATGGATAGTAGATCACAGACCGCCGACCGCAGACCACAAGCCGCAGACCACAAGCCGCAGACCACAGGAATGTTCGAAGTAAGGAGTATTCATCAGCTCTTCCAATTAGCAGCTAACCACAGACCACAAAAAAGGCATTGAAGAAACTGTTTCTTTGAAGGTGTTTCAGGGTTTCGTATTATACGGTGTATTTCCTCAAAATAAAGTCTCGAAGGATCCAAAAAAAAGCACAGCACTACACGTTTCGCCAGTTATCTCGGCTTCATCAGGTGCATACTGATTATAACACGGAATCCGTTTTTTATATCCTCTGGTGGTATACTTAATTTCCTCCACCTGCAGTGTCCTGTTTTAACTCTTTCACATGTTTTTATATAGAGGAAGAACATATGAGAGCATCCAAATAAATAGAAATAGATAAGTTATCAAAACACTTATAAATTATAAAATTTTCCTCATGTATTCACTCTCAAGAAATCAATTTCCTTCACCTCACTCTCTACGTTGAGGGAGATAAGATTAAATCCAAGACTTTTTTTAAACCAACCGATGGCAACAGCTATATAGATTATGGGAGTTGCCATCACCCACAATGGTTGCAAAATGTTCCTAAGGGACAATTTGCACGGATCCGCAGGAACTGCACCGAAGACAACGATTTTCTAGCCCAGAGTAAAATAATAATGGATAAATTTAAAGAAAGAAATTATCCAGATGAGCTGTTACAGAAACATCTGAGAATAATAACAGAACAAAAAAGGGAGTCTTTTCTGGGGGACAAAACTCACAAACACACGAGATCGTTTGACTTTGCTTTTCTTACAAAATATAGCGATAAGGCATTTGAAATTAAAAAGGCGATCACTAGATGCTGGCCTATCTTACAACAAGATAATGTCCTAAAAAACCATCTCCCTGAAAAACCGAATATTATTTATATTTACTTTAAGAAAGTCGAGAATTTAAAATCTATTTTGTCCCCGAGTATTCTACCTGTAAATGAAAGTACAGCTAAAGGTAATAATTTTATTATCCAACAAGAATCCAGGGTTCTATAGGTGCGGAAGATGTAAGCTTTGCAAAACTATAAACAAGATAAGAAAACCACCAAATTTAAATCTTCCAATACAAAAAAAGAATATGACATTAGGCATTTCATTCATTGTGGGTCAAAAAATGTCATCTATCTCCTAGAATGTACATGTGGGGCCCAGTATATAAGGCGAACAACAAGGGAGCTAAAAGTTAGGGGCCTAGAACATCTTTGTGGTATACGTAACAACAATAAAAAACACAGTGTCCCCAAACATTGTAGTACATGTAAGGACTTCTCCCTGGCTGATTTTAAAATAATAGGGATTGATCTTGTCTCACCTCATTGGAGAGGTGGTGACATTAAGCAAACTTTGGTAAAAAAAGAGACACAATGGATTTTCAAATTTCAAACACATAAACCAGGGGGTCTCAACATCGATTTGGATATTGTAGCTCTTTTGGAATGATTAATAGAAGGAAAAAAAAAATGTACTTACCTTTACACATATTCGAACATTAGTTGCACTTTATTATTGTTGGTCCTAAAACCCTAAATATAGGGAGTTTATGCACTTGTAGCACTTTTTGCACTTTCACAGTTGATTGCACGCTTTTGCACTTTATATGTGTTGGATTTGCACAGTATATTATTCCTCTATGATACTTGATCTTAATGTATATCACGGAATGATGGTTCTAGTGTTTGGAACATCCTCCTCTGTGTACTTTAATATGTTGTAACAATTCATGCACTTTAATTACATATAGACCTAATTCGGATCAAATATATATATACATCAACACAACATTTTCATTATGGTTTTATATTATATAACATTTTAGCGTTTACTTTTATATTTATTTTTATTTCTCGCTGTGGTACATTCTGGAAGAAATATATATGACGGCCCGCCGCAGGCGACTGGCATTGATATATCACTATTCGGTGCGCATTCTACTAGAAGTGCGATGTCATCTAAGGTATTCCAAGCTCTTTGGCTGAAATCGTTAGGGCTGCAGATTGGTCCTCAGACTCCACTTTTAAAACATTATTCTTTAAACCAAAAATTCATGTTTCTACGGTTATTCTATGATGCATGATATACATTTATAAGCTTTGAACATGCATAATAGGAGCCTCCTGTCAGCCATACAATTTATGATTTTCCTAGTCATTGCGTAAGAAAATATAGATTTCATAAAAGACAGGAGACATATTAACCCATCCCTGTTCTTTAAAGATTGAATCCTAGTGTCACGGCACAGCGTACAGAGGAGACACCGTAGTCAGGTAGGACTGACTGGCCGAGGTCAGGATACCGGAGATCAGGATAGTCAAGGAACAAGCCGAGGTCAATAACAGGAACAAGCAGGAAATAACGCGTACTGGGAAGGCACTACCGAGATAGGCACGACCATCAGAAGGCAAAGTCTCAGAGATCTGAAGTCTCTTAAATAGGCACAGGAAGTTAGGCACTAATTGGAGATTTCCCGCCAAATATTCAAAGTGCCGTTACGTCACTTCCTGCGCGGCCATCTTGTGGTTGGCGATTACGTAGTCTTCCCATATAAGCTGATGTAGTTTCCGCGGGCGCCACTAGGTGGCGTGAAGAAGAACGCGTCCGGACACCAGAGCCGGACCTGTGTGCCGGCTGAAGCTGCTGGGAACGCGACGTGGATGAGGTAAGTCCTCCTTCAGGCTGCAGCGGCTGCCTCCGCTGTGCAGAAGCGGGGGGTCTCCCCCTTCTCCGCAGCGGCTGCGTCTGCTGTGCAGAAGCAGGGGGTCTCCCCCTTCTCCGCAGCGGCCGCGTCTGCTGTGCAGAAGCGGGGGGTCTCCCCCTTCTGCGCTGGGACTGAGGTTGCCGTGCAGGAGCAGGGGGTCTTCCCCTACCTCGCGGCGGCTGCTGCTGCCGTTCAGAAGCGGGGGGTCTCCCTCTTCTTCGCGGCAGCTGTGGCTGCCGGACCGAAGCGAGGGGTCTCCCCCTACCTCGCGGTGGTTGCCGTTGCCGGCCAGGGGACCCGGCG
>VKOC01032687.1:0-12817 GCA_009364415.1 Spea multiplicata | reverse complement strand
ACGCGCGGCAGGGGTTTTAGTGACGAGGGGGTGAACGGAATGGGGCCTTTAAATGAGATTTTTGATTAAGCGAGAAACCGGCTGAAGGCGTCCAGAATCCAAACAGAAAATAAAGGAGACTGCTGGATACAGAGCCGGTCAGAAGAGACCCCAACGCACCGGAGGAAGAGACCCCAACGCACCGGAGGAAGAGACCCCAAACGCACCGGAGGAAGAGACCCCAACGCACCCGGAGGAAGAGACCCCAACGCACGGAGAAGACACCCCCAACACAACTGGAGGAGAGACCCCAACGCAACGGAGGAAGAGACCCCAACCACCGGAGGAAGCAGACCCCAACGCACCGGAGGAAGAGACCCCAACACCACAGGAGCGAAGAGACCCCAACGCCCACCGCGAGGAAAGAACACCCCAACACACCAGAGGAAGAGACCCCCAACACACTGGAGTGAAGAGACCCCAACGCATCCGTGGAAGAGACCACCAACGCACCGGAGAAGAGACCCCAACGCACCGGAGAAGGAGAGACCCCAACCCACCGGGGAAAAGAACCCCAACGCACCGGAGGAAGAGACCCCAACGCACCGGAGTAAGAGACGGCGATCATGTAGTAATAGGTCGAGGGCAGAGAGGTTCTGATGAAGGAAACAAAAGATTTGCCAAAAAAACAAAAGGCCCAGAGCACGGAATCCGACTCCCAACTTTCTTATTGATGTTGAATACACATTAAAGCCTGATAGAACCCGCCGGCAGATCGGCCCCATCCGGCCCCCGCCTAGTCGCCCGTTTCTCCTGCTGTAAAGACTCAAACCTTAATCAGTCGTTGGTCCCGTCTTAGATTCAGGAGCCGTATGTCTATCCCATGCATGTTTAATCCCCTCACTGTATTACCACTTCTGCTGGGAGGCTGTTTCGCTTATCTACCACCCTCTCTGTAAATTCAAACTTCCTTCTATTCCATTTCAACTTTAGGTCATGACCTCTTGTTCTTGAGGAGCAGCTGACGACCTTCCTTCCTTCCATCCAACAAACGACATCACGAATGCTTCCAGAGAGTGCCTGGAATTGGAGTGAATTAATAACATAAGAGTTTATCTGCGATATTTCAGGCTCTTATATGGAGGTTTTTTTGGGGGAAATTCACTGATCCCCCCCGACATGTTTAAGATTCCTGCGCAGAGCAGAGCAGTTAGCCGTTGAGCGTGTCGTGCCCTGGCTCCGATCCATCCCCTAATATCTGAATGTTGTTTGTCGGTAATTTCTGAAATGGTCTCCATCTGGCTTACGAAGAACGCGAGAAATCCAGACGAAAATAAAAAACGAAAATAAAACGGAATCAGACACTCCGGGGTGAAATAAGGAAAGCGTGGCGGCGTGGACTTGTTCATCCCCGCCGGGGTACTTCCCGGTATAACGATCCTGACAGCATCTGGAACGTACAATGTATCCAAACATTATCCGTCACCTGCCGCCAACGGTACAGCGGGGGGTGCTAGCCGTGCTCTGGGGAGACGGGGGTTAATAATAAGCGCGCACTGATAATCCGAGGGTTAATCAACTGAAATATGACAAAGGCTGGAGTTAAAAAATTAATGTCCACCGAATAAAAAAAGTGTTAAAAAGGTTAAAATGTATCAACTAATTCGTTTTATTACATTTTTCACAAAATCTGAAATAGGCCTCCTTTCTTTACTGAGAAGGTGGGAGATGAGTGGAACAGCCTCCCAGCAGAGGTGGTAGAGGGTAACACAGCGAGGGGATTAAACATACATGAGATAGACGTACGGCTCCGAGGTCTGACTTTAGGACTGACTCTGGAATCTGTGATCCGAAGAGCCGTGTATTGATTGGCTGGGTGCGGATTCCGGCGGCGCCGGGGGGTAACCGTGTAGTCTTTGTGGTTGCCCTTGAAGTGGAGCCCCGGCGTCTTGGGTAGAACGGCCTCTGTACCGGAGGGGATATTCCTTCAGAGCTGCCTGAGAATCAAAGCTCATTGATTCCTGCGCGGAGCCCTCCGTCGTTTCCCGGGGTAACCGCCTTTAATATTCCGTTCAATTAGCTGCCGATTAATATATATATTTTGCGAGTCCTCATCACCCCGGGAACGCCAGCGGACATGCGCAGCGCACCCACAAAACATGTTTAATTCATTCGCGTCACTGTAAGAGTAACTCATAAAAGAACAAAAAGATCAAAAAGATCAAACAGAAAATGCAGAAAAACAATATATATTTTTTTGTTTCTGATATTTAAAAACAAGAAGTTTTTTTCAGATGATTTTTTGGGGGAAAATAAAACAAAGCAAAAAAAGAAATATATATTTTTATATATATATATTTATTTTCTATTTTCAAGTTTTTCCTTTTTTGTGCCCAGAGCTAGAAGGCTGGAGCCGGGGACCTGCACAGACTCTGAACATGCGCGGAATATAAAAACAACGGGCAATTCTTTTATCATACAAAAACCTATAATATCAGAAGCGCCAATGCGTTTGGGTCACGGAAACGGATATTACATTTATTGGTTAACAGATGAAATTATACGTTTTTGTGTTTATTAGGAGGAATATAATTTCAGACATAATTGATAATATCTGTTCCTACAGTAAAGAATTGGTTGGAGGACACGGTCACATGTTAGATTAGTTTCATGTTAATTTTTTTTTGCTATATATTTATATAACATATCCTGTCATGCCGTACATGGGAGCCGCCATCTTGCTGCCCCGTCGCGGGGTTAAATCTCCCAGTCGCCCTGAGATATCTGTGATAATAGCGTTACGGAGGGACCTGCGCGGCTGGAAACAATCTCTAGCGCTAGAGGCTCATGCGCCATCCGCTAAAAGAACGCGGGGAGAAAACAGGAAGCGGCTTCCAACTTCCTGCTTGGGCTGACACAGGGAGAGAACAGGAGGCGGCTTACAACTTCCTGCTTGGGATGACACACGGAGAGAACAGGAAGTGTCTTACAACTTCCTGCTTGGGATGACACAGGGAGAGAACAGGAAGCGGCTTCCATCTCCCTGCTTGGGCTGACGCAGGAAGAGAACAGGAAGCGGCTTCCAACTTCCTGCTTGGGCTGCAGTAAGGATCTCGGTGCCGTCAGCACTGAGGGATCATGGGAAACAGAGGGCAATTTGCATGAAAGAACTATTACTGAGAAATATAAATGACAATAATAACAGAAGGGAAATATCATGACTGCTTAAGCCCATGGCCCGAGGGCTAAAAGATACCCAATACCAAGTTTAACCCCCCACGTTCCCCCAAATGAAGACACAGACACCATTAGTAGGGTAGGGCTTTTGGCCCAGGCCAGCGGTAGAACACACCACCAATTCTAAAACAACCAACAGGCAGATAATTACCCCAACGAGCCAAGAGTCCTAGCCCTGTACTTGCCATACGCTGGTCGCGCGTCCCCAAGCCCATTATGGGCAAACATTCCCAGCTTCTTTGTAACCCGCGCTGGCCAGGGGACCCAGACCACAGCTGTGACAATCAAACAAAACGAGATTAAAAAGAAAGGCAATAAACAGATAAATAACGTGAACCGGCCTAACGCAGTGCAACAAAACCCACGAGGCGTATAACGTGAAATGAGGGGGGAGGGGAGCGTCTGCAGGCTGCCGGTGACAAAGGGGAAAAGAGGTAAAATTCACCTCTTACCCCCAATCTAACCCCTTATAGCTGCAACAATGTTACCGCTACCCACCAAGGACAGGAGACCCTGACTGCAGCCCTGAGCATGGGCCGGCACTCATGACCCCCCTCCCCTATTGGCCCAGGGGGCCCCTTTTCGTTTAGGATTCTATTGTTGATCTGGTTAAACATTGATAAATGCAAGGTTACGCATAGGAGAACATTTCAATTTCTAAAAACATAGCTAATATTTTATCGGACTGTCAGCTTGGTTATTATTTGTCTCGCATTGTCGCAGATCCTCTATGAACCCCCATATCTGCACCTGTATATAACACCCGGGGGATACTGTATAGGACTCTTATATTACACACTCTTGATGAAGCAAAGCCCACAGGTGCAGGGAAAAAAACAGATTCACTCCTCTCCTATGGATTTCCCCCAAGCTGCCTACTAATTACCCCTGGCAGCCAAACATTTACCCATCCATGAGGCCTTGTGCTATAGCAACCAACACACTTAGCGCACGGTATGCAGTCATGTCATTTATCCAAAGGGAATGTAGAAAAGGCACATGAAAGGAGCACAGCAAGGAATCAGCCAGGGAGCAAAGCCTTTGCATCTTTAGAGACACCATGGAAACAGAAGCAAAACAGAACAGCTTTTGTCTAGCGGTGACCCAAAATCGCTGGGCATGAAAGTTGTCCCTTTTGCCTCTGCCTGCAAAGCTTGTGGCCCTGAAGCCCCCAAAGTGACCTTCACTGTGCAGTCTGAGCCTCCTGCGCAGCGGCCGCCTCCACCTCGTGTTCCCGGGCAGTTGTTTCTGCCCTATGGGTGTCTTCCATCCACACGGAAAGGGATACAATGTATCTTAATGAAACGCACTCATTGTCGTCAATCTGCCGCAGGCGGCTCCGCAGCGCACCGAGGGTGTTAAAGAAGCTGCTGTCTCTCCTACACTCGCCTCGGCTGTTACGCCGTCCTCGCAGACGCATTAATGGGGACATTAAATAGAACACAAGTGTCGAGGCTAACGCCTGCTTCACATATCGTACGGTAAATAAACCAATTTCCAACATAGTTCAAACCCGCTCCCCCCTCTCCCCGCTCCCGCTCTCCCCCTCTCCCCGCTCCCCACTCCCGCTCTCCGCTTTACATTCTGCGATAATGGGTTTATTCAAGTTTAATGCTTACAAGATCCCTCTTTGTTATCTCGTATTTATAGCCGCCGAGTGTTGTATTTGCTTTGAAAAAAAGAGGGCAAAAAAGTTAAAAAGAGACGGCGACCCTGCGGATTCTCTCTCCGGAACCGCAAACAAACGAACCGGCCGACCTTCAACAAATAAGTTACCGCGGAGAGACAAAGCCAGGCGCGGCCCCAGGGGCCACCGCAGCGCTGTGACTGTCCTTGGGGGAAATTTGGGTAATTTATCGGGCAGATCATTGAATGGAGGCCTCCGCCTGATGTGTAATTGCTGCGTTATAGCCGATAAAAAACAAGACGAGTTCTTTAACCCCCGGATTTAGTGTTTCTTCTGCTCTGAAACGTCTTTGTCGGCTTCTGATTGAAACTAAAATAAGTGAACTTCAAATACAATGCGTTTAACGAACGCGAAGGTGGGAGAGGAGGACAAATCAATATCTGGCACGAGAGGGTGGTAGATAAATGGAACAGCCTCCCAGCCGAGGTGGTAGAGGGTAATACAGTGCGGGTATTAAACATGCACGTGATAGACATACGGCTCCTGAATCTAAGACGAGACCAACGACTGATTTGAGTCTTTAGATGGGGGTGCTTGTTCAATTTCAAAAGAGTTTGACCCAGAGGCTCCCAAAATATTAACCCTTTAATAGTCCATCACCCAGATCCTATTGCAGTGACTCACTAATACCAGGAGGTAGAGATATTCTGAATGGAGTCACCTGTTCAAGCAGGGATTCCAGCTCTGATATAGCAGGGAGATAAGCACCAACTGGGACGCTCTGACATAATTTAATTAGTCGGCTCCAGATCTGCCCAGAATCCGACTCTAGAGACTGGGGCAGAAATGATCAGACTCAGGCAGCTCCTCTGTCTGCACTTCACACAAAGAACGAGAGACGATCCGCGGCCGCTATGAATAACTTAATGATGATCAGCAAGACGACTTCCAACGGGGTCACCCCAGGTCAATCAGGCAATCAAACCCAGACGACGTCTCTCAGACTAATGATCAGCGAATCACACGCTTCTGGGTCTGCTAACCAGGAGACTCAGCGGAGGAAAGATGCCCTCCTGTGCCAACAACTGCAAAAAAAAAGTATGTAGAAGTCGTATATTCATATATACGCGGGCGCCTGCAACTTTACATTTCGAGAGTTTGGGGCGAGGGCATGTGAGATAAATGAAACCTCGCAGGTCCTCACCTGATACACAGAAAATGTGTGAACCGGCTCGTAATATTCATATATTATGAGAATAAGTCATTAACGCAATAATAAAAAATAATAATAAAAACGTAACATGGGCCAGCAGGACGTCTATTATCCAAGGGGGGGTTTAGTGTGCAGTGAGTGGGGTTAATAAATCAATGTCAGGGGGCTATAGAGCCCACATATACCATCTTCACCCCCACATCCCTTGCTCAGCGGGATAGGGGAGGGTTAAAAATGTAGAAAGATATGGGCGGCATGGACCCCACTCCGTACCTCCTTTCTTATCCCGTAATGTGAGGGTAAATAGGTGAAAAGTAGCCTTGAGAGGTATAGATGCCATCCTTACCCCCACCCATTAGAGTGGGGGGGTCAAAGTGTCAAGGAGCGGACCCCATTATTTGTCTATATATATTAAGCCATGAGAAGCGGCGCGAAGACAGGGAGGGTAGGGAAACTTTGAGGGAGAGCCTGAGAGAGAGAGAGCGTGAAAAAACCCGAGAGAGTAAATGAGGGGGAATGACTATAATATTATTATATATTATTATTATTAGTAAAAATAACTAATAACTAGTTATAATAAATAACTAATATCTGTGTCCAAAAATCAGTGGAGCAAAAACTAGACAAAGGACGTCTGAATCGTTTTTGGTTCCTTTGGATGTATGTGACATTGTAACGCGATAAGCAGAACTTATACTGGATTTTGGGGCATTTCGCTTTGCTATTACAATTATTTATTGGCACGGGCGTCCAGGGGGGGGGTTGTTGTTCTCCCTCTGGAAATTCAACGAGGGCACTAAAGCAGCAGCAGCAGGAGATGGAGAAACAGTAGAGTTACAGGAGGTTAACTAGCAATAGAGAGCAGGACAAAAACACCTGGTATTCAGGGGAGTGGTTTTATTTAATTCTGTACACCCCCTGCTGTCAGAGTGGTTTAGTCCTCCCCTTCACTCAGCTGCTCCTTCACAGACACAGAGTCCCCGCCTGGGCAGAGACGCAGTTTGCAGGCTGCAGACACAGGGTAGTTTATTATCGCAGCGTATCGCAGCTAGGGCCGGTTAATGCCCGAGCCGTTAAGACTACAGTTCCTATGACTCTCAGCCGGTCTGTAATGTTAAGCATCATGAGACTGTGAGTACTCAACAACTGGAGTGGCAAATTGAATGACATCAAGAGAAATGTAATAGCAGCAAATATCATATGCGGGTCAGCCTTGCGTGGCTAAACAACAAAGGAATTGCAGACCGGGGTAGTTGTGGCTGCATCTTTACCCACAAGTAAATGTTGCTGGTACGTGCTGGTCAGTAGCTACTACTACTGTGGTCATATCATTTTTCCTATTAGTTGACTAACATTTGCCTCCCCCCCCAGGGTGGGAAAGGTGAGCCAGAGGTAGGTGGCAGGAGGGCAGTTGGATATGGCGGGGAGGGCATTCCAGGGTAGGAGGTTTATAGATCTGGATGTCTCGTTCCTCGCGGCGTTCTGTTCCACGTCAGCCGGTGACTTTCTTCCCTCGCGGCCGCTCGTCTGTCCTGCCCGCAGCTTTGTCCTTTCAGCCTCCTGACAGCTCATCGCGCGGTGATTATTGCCCCGGGGGTAAAAACGCCATCACAGATCTGAGGCTGGAGGAGCTGCGGATGGCAGATCTCTCTGCTGCCGGGACGCGTCTGAAGCCCTGTTTTGTCTCCAGAGGTTTGCAGACTGCCGAAAACGAAGGCCTCGCTCCGAGAGCAGCCTGACGGCTCTGCAAATACCCCCCGCGGTCTGTCTGCCTCGAAATCACTGGAGGAAACCGAGCCTCGTTCCTGCGCGGCGGGGGCCCCACAAACAACATGATGAGCCGACAACTGGAGCCTTTTGGGCAAAGAATGTTTTTTTTTTTTTTTCGCAGCTAAGATTTAGGATTCCAAAATAATCCTTCCCAGGAGACCGTCGGCTTTTCACATCATTTATACCCAGAATAAATCCGCCGCCCGGCTTCAGACGACCCGAATGAAAACGTTAATCGATAAGGAATCGTAGGAAGCATTTCTGAGGAAACGTAGTAACGAGAATCATCGCGGAGGCTTCTGTTTCAGGAATTGTTGGGATCGGACGGTTTAGGCGACTCCATCACTTCCTGGTCAGTCTTATGAAGCCGAGTAACTCTAATACCCTCAGCGCTGTCTCTGCATCGTGCGGGGGGTAGAAGGATCTTCCTGACCCTGGCAAGCAGGTGAGACGTTAGACGCTCTCTTCTGAACATCGTCCTCCAGGTTATCATACAAACCCAGAACCCTGCCGGCAGATTGGCCCCATCCGGCCCCCGTTTAGTCGCCCGTTTCTCCTGCTGTAACGACTCAAACCTTAATCAGTCGTTGGTCTCGTCTTAGATTCAGGAGCCGTATGTCTATCCCATGCATGTTTAATCCCCTCGCTGTATTACCACTGATGCTGGGAGGCCTTTCCACTTATCTACCACCCACTTAGTAAAGTATAGGTTTCTTACATTACATCAGCTCTTGACTTGTACAGCATCTAGGCTGCCAATGTAACGAATCCCGACTCTAGATCCCGTGGAAGGTCATTACAGCTGACTTTCTCTTACGGATTTTCACTCCAGGTGCCTTAAAGGGTTAAACCAGCAGCTATTTTATTACTTTTCAGTTTCTACAAATATGCAGAAAAAAGAAAGTACTGTTTATGCCCAAAGTGTAGCGCGAATGTACATGAAATCCGGCGAAAGCTCCAAGAGGGAATTCCTCTGCCAGAACTGGAGAGTTGGCAGCTATGGTCAAAGTCCCCATCACCATACCTGGGAACCTTTAGGCTCCGGCTACATGGAGCCCCCCTTGCGGGAGGTTGCCAGGACTACCCGGGTGGTCCCAATGACGTCGGGCATTCCTGATGACTGACACCATGGGACATATAACCATTTCAGGGGGGAAGGGGCGGGGAGTGGGGCGTGTCAGGACCCCGCAACCTGGAGGATTCAGGGGGATTCAGCTTACATCTTACAATTTCATAAATTGTGCAACTTTAAACCCAAAAGCACAAAAAAAACCCCGTAAACTTCAGCAACACCATTCAGAACGGAGGAAAACAGGATTTCTGGTGGAAACGAGTCTAGAACCCTCTTGGCGGAAACATGGCGTGACCTAGAACGCTGAGCCTCGGCGGCACTTCCTGTCCGGATTCAGGGACTTCCTCCCGCATTCCGTTCAAAATGAAAAAGCTTAATTTTCAATGTTTGTTTTCTCGATTCCAACTTTCATTAGTAATTCCCCCCCCCCCAATAATATCTACTTTTTTAACGTTCTTTTAAAATTTATCACATTTTGGGGTTTTTCCCGCATTTCTCCACATTTTATTTGCTCGACCCCCACGGACAGCCAGAAGAGGCTCCCCAGTAACCGTATAACATCGATTCTGCAAACTGCGGACAAAAAAATCAACGAAATGTTACTTTTTACGTCTAAAAAAAAAAGTAAATGATACAAAATGTTAGCGTAGTTTTTTTGAACGATTGTTTCTTTCTTCATTATTTTTGCTACATAATAACGATTAAAAATAAACATTTGTATTAAATTCATCTTTGGCGCTAAGGCCGCCTCCGTTTCTTCCGAGCGATTAGCGCAGCAGCTGCGTTCCGGAACGTTCCTCGCGTTTAAAAGACTTTTTTTTTTTTTTTAGAAGGTGCGAAGATCGATCGCGGCTTAAAGTTTTACGGCAACATCAATTTATTTTTTAATGATATAACAGCGAAAATCAATTTGATTTTTCATTATGTGGTTTTCTGAGGGGGAGGGGGGGGGGGATGGAGCGCGCCGGGTGATATTTTAATGTTTTTTTACTGATTTGTTTGCAAAAAAGATGGTTTTCAGATAACATATTATCAAGAAATGAACTCATCCACAGTGAGCGCGTCGACTAATTACCTGAAATAAATTACAGCGAAAATATATATTTATTCTGAAATGCGGCGATGCAGCAAAGCCGGGACGGGGCAGAGATTGGATTCGGTGCTGAATGTAAAAAAACAAAAAAAACATTTTGTAGGTTATTACTCCGGGCAGCTGATACGATGTTGTCTGTAATGCACAGAAAAGCTACATAGATAACCATTTTTAGTGGGTGTTGGAGCCCATTTTTCATGGAATCCGATGCAGTTTACGGCATGCAGAGCGATGCGAGCGTTCTTTAGTTATTGGGGTTAGAAAATGAGACTTCTGTGTCCTGTAACTCCGCCCCCGGCTGCCTCTGCTGAAAGCAGGAAGTGTACTCAAGTACAGAATCCGACACCATCGATCCCGGTAATTCCACTAAACATTACTGTGAGCCGCCCGGCTCCTGATGCCACCAATAATGTAAGAACAAGAGGCCGTATCCTAAAACTTGAGGGTGAGTGGAGGGATGTTTTAATTTACCGAGAGGGTGGAACAGCCTCCCAGCAGAGGTGGTAGAGGGTAATACAGCGAGGGTATTAAACATGCATGGGATAGACATCCGGCTCCTGAATCTAAGACGAGACCAACGACTGATTAAGGTCTGAGCAGGAGAAACGGGCGTTGGGGGCCGGATGGGGCCGATCTGCCGACGGGGTCTGGGTTGTTTTATTGGTATCAGAAGTTTAGATTTCTGGCAGCGATCGCAGAACAAGCTGAAAACTCGCTAACAGGATATTGATTTATAAATGCACTTCCTGTGTTCTTTAAATTCATTTCATGACTAATAAGCCTGAACCAGACGGTATATATCACAGGACATCAGCTCCGTCCTCGGGGGCCGGTGACGGGTCAGGACTCAATCATCTCACTAATTAATGAGTAATTAATCTTATTATTAAAATAGATGTCAGTTGAGACAAATCTGCAGAATGATAAAAAACAGAGCATCGCAGTCTGCAGAGACACCTTATTGAATTAACTTAATATTTATATATACAGCATGCATACATATAGCCTCATATAACCCCCCAGCGCTGTATACAGTAATATAACCCCCAGCGCTGTATACAGTTAATAAACCCCAGCGCTGTATACAGTTAATATAACCCCAGCACTGTATACAGTAATATAACCCCCAGCGCTGTATACAGTAATATAACCCCCAGCGCTGTATACAGTAATATAACCCCCCTTTATCTGCAGACCTGGAGCCCCCGTCGCTGTCAGTCATGTGATATTTTGGGTGATTTTCCCACACAAACCCCACACTGAGCTGATGCTTTATGGCGATGCTAATGAAGTCCTTTCCTCCATAAACTTCCATTAGTTAGAGAGTCCGATTAGGGTGATTAAGACTGAGCCATTCTATTGATCCCCACAGGCAGTATGATAAGGAGTCGGGTGTTTAGTAGATCGGGGGTCAGATAACGGAGCGAGAAAAAAGGAAACCGAGGAATATTTTTAAAACAATAATTTTTAATTTAATGCGAGGAATAAAATGATTGGAGGGCGATTTGCTTTTTACTTTATGATAAAAATGTTTAATTCATGTAACAGGTGCCATAAATTCCCAAATACTTCTTCAGTTAGGAGTCTGCATTCCCTTTAATAAAACAGCCGGATATCAATTAAAAAGTTGATAAAATTAAGAATTTTTAAAGCAAAAACAAACAAACAAAAAAAAATCTCCCCCCGGAGGCTCCTCTCGCGGATCGCGTTTAATGCAGCAGGAAATATAAATATTTATGTCTCTGAATTTTTAATCTTTCATTTTCTTTTAGCCGGTTTTATGAGTCAGCAAATTGTTGGAAATTACAAAAAAAATGAAAGTGTGAAATTCTGTGTCGCGGAGACCTGAAGGGGTTAACGGAGCGGCCGCCGGCTCCACGCCACAAACTCAACTTTTTTTTTTTGCCGGTTGTTTTTTTTCTGACGTTTCTCGCACCGGAGATGAGCAGCTGAATAATAAGTGCCCTGGAGGTTAAGCTTGATGCCTCCTCCGAGTGCAGTATCATGTGAGACTACTCCGGTAACCATGGCAACCGCCAGTTACCTAGCATTTTTTTTTTTTTTAAGACAACCGAGGCGTTCAGACCTTTCAAAATATGGCAAGTAGTGTTTACAGGTGAGGCCTCCAGATGCCGAGAACCATCAAGGAATATAAGAGCCCCACCGTATTAGCCTCTGCAACTTCTGCTGGGAGGCTGTTCCACTGATCTACTCTATCAGGACCGGAGGGAAGTTTATTTTAAAGGAGGAGAAAAGTTACAACTAGAGAGCGGAATCTAACACTACAGAGTCAGAGACTGAGATGGAACGGAAGGAAGTTTTACTTTACTGAGAGGGTGGTAGATAAGTGGAACAGCCTCCCAGCAGAAGCGGTAGAGGGTAACACGGTGAGGGTATTAAACATGCATGGGATAGGTACTTAAATGAGACCAAACCCTGATTAAGGTTTAAGTCCGTTATAACACTTGCCCCGAAGCCCGCTGAGGTTTCCAATTATCCCTCAGATGAATTTCTCTGCCTCCAGCCGTTTATTAATAAATTTCCTCTCGTTAGTAATTATTTTATAAATCATATAGCAGAAAAAAGTCTTTTTATCCAAACCTTTTATTTGGGATTAAATTAGAATTTCCCTCTCTAATTAGGCAGATAAAACTCTTAAATAAAATCAATGTTAATTTTCAGAGCGAATTAATTTACTAATTGGGGCGAAATAAAAAATGAACTCAATTTTCTCCGAATAATATCAATAAGAGCCTGAAAGGTGAACGAGGCCTGCCGAGGTTTGTTTCACAGACTTTGCGCGTTCACAGAGCCAGCGCTGCTCCT
>VKOC01032685.1:0-15917 GCA_009364415.1 Spea multiplicata | reverse complement strand
TGTGTAGCTGTTAAACTAGAAAGAAGCCTTACCTTTTTGGGAAAACTAACACAAGCTTTGGTTTTCTCAACCGCACATCTCAATTTATAGCATCCCTCAGCCTCCCTCACTGGTGTCAAATTCAAGTTTCCACAATAAGTGAATGGGTAAAAACTGAGAAAAATTCAAGAAACAGTTGAACTTTAATTAATTCTCCCCTGGCTTACACAGTTGGAGTCCCTTTTACTTCCTAGACTGACCAATGTATAGAAAAAAATTAACTTGACAGCAGAAAGGACCCATTGGGTTCATCTTGTCTGTAAATACTCAATTAGTCCTTGGTCTCTTCTTAGATTTAGGATAGTCATACATTTACTGATAGGCCTTTGGAATTCTTTTAGACACAAAGACTACTCTAGGTTTTACCCGAACTAATTTTCTCTGCCAGCATCAATTACTTCTATGTTCACATTGCACACTGCCTTGGTAGCGATCGCTAATATATTAAACTATGTTGCTTGTTGGGTTGACGATTTTCTGTGTTTGGATATGAACACATCACATCACCTTTCCTTTTGTGTATTGGGTGCATATTGTAAAACTGAATAAATAAGAAAATAATGGTGTGTGGGAAAAAAAACTACAGCACCTACAGGGAATAACTAGTGCACATCTTTGGTCTATTTCTCAAAAACTCCCAAATGAAGGAGCCTTTACTTAGAGAGCTTCTGCAATATCCTTTGCTTTGCATTTTAAATGAGAAATAAATCCTAAGCACAAAAAGGCAGCTCTGTGGCCAGGCTTTTACCAGACAATTTAATCAAAGCCATGAATTAGCATTTTACGGTTGCTAGGGAATGGCACCTCTCAACATCTGACATGACTATCAACATGAAAATGCTGTCAGGGACAAAGACATATTAGAAGAAGGTTAATTTGATTCCGAGCACTTTCCAATAAACAACACACCTATTTATATCAGTGTGTCTGTCAGAAGATACTTTTTAATATGAGAATTGATTGGTTGGTCTTATAGCTCACACATTCCATGAAAACTTTCATTATTGTGGATATATTTCTGTGAAATAATATGTTTTTATGAAAAATAAGTGTTTAATTTTTTAGAAGATGAAACCTTTTTTTGAAGATTTCATATATTGTACTTGTGTGATTAAAATAATTTTTTATCTGCAATTAATGTGCCATAATTTGCATAACAGCATTTTGCCATGAAGAATTTGGGGCCTCATAAAGAACTATTACAATAGACTACACACTGTCATTATTTCTTAAGGGGGCAATACACAAAATTAAGAACCAAGGGTATTCAGACTTTTGAAAAGGGGTCATTTAATTTTTTTCTTTGTTGTCATGCTTTGTTTTATAATTGCGCCATTCTGTTACAGTTAAATATGAATCCCATAAGAAATAAAAGAAAGGTGTTTTGCCTGCTCACTCATGTTTTCTCTATAAATGGTACATACACTCACTGGCCACTTCATAAGGTATAACTGTTCAATTGTTTGTTAACACAAATAGCTAATCAGCCAATCACATGGCAGCAACGGATTTCCGGCTTTTTAAAGCCGGCGCCAATCAAAAAATCCCGCCTCCATAGTGATGTCACGACCGAGCCTCCAGCCGCCCATCACTGCCCCGATACCAGCCACGTGGCTTAGCAGCGCCCTCCGAGTTCCTGCAGGTGACGGCAGGAGAGGAGGTAAGGAGGTAAGTACGCAGCTCTGGGACGGAGTCTTGGGTTTCCGGCATCCACGGATGGCAGTCCATTCGCCAGTACCAGGAACCGTAGGCCTCCAGAAGTGTCTACGCAAAATATCGGTAGTAGGGCGAGAACAGGGGTGGCCAGCAGGCAGGGACGCATGAGCCCATGCCAAGACGTCATCACGGTCAGGTTCAAGAACAAATAGGGTGTCGCCAGGCCAGCGATGAGAACCGTAGACTGAGCAGACAGGATACGGGAAAACAATGGAGAGTGCAGATGGGTAGTAACAGCACTGACAATCCATGAGAAAGGTACAATGGGTTCAGGAAGAGGCTTATCATCAGATTCAGAAACAAATTGACAAGAAAGAGCATCGGCCTTGACATTTTTAGATCCGGGACGGAAGGAGATAAAAACTGGAACCTCGAGAGAAACAGGGACCACCTGGCTTGTCTAGGATTAAGCCTTTTAGCTTTGCCGAGATATTCCAAGTTTTTATGATCAGTGAGGATGGTAACCGGGTTTTTTGCTCCTTCTAAGAGATAAATTTTTTTAGAAAAATAAGCACAAGGATGGAGCTTGTCACGGAATTCCTTTCTTTGAGAGAGCACAGCACCAACCCCGACTTCAGAGGCATCAACTTCGATGATGAATGGCTTAAAAATGTCCAGATGACAAAGCACAGAAGCCGAAGTAAAGGCTTGTTTAAGGAGGATGAAAGCATGAATGGCATCTTTAGACCAATGTTTACAGTCTGCACCTTTCTTGGTCATTTGGGTGAGAGGAACAACAATCTTGGAAAAATCCTTAATATATTTTCTATAATAATTGGCAAAACCAAGAAATCTTTTAAGGCACGAGGTTGAGGCCACTCAGAGATGGCTGAGAGCTTCTTGGGATCCATCTCGAATCCTTGGGCTGATATAATGTAACCCAGAGACGAAACTTGAGACACTTCAAACAAACACTTCTCTAATTTAGCGTAAAGTTGATTTTGACGTAGGTGCTGGAGAACAATACGTACGTGTTGACGATGGGACTCCAGATCGGGAGAATGGATCAAAATATCATTCAAGTAGACTATAACAAACTGTAAAGAAATATCACGAAAAACGTTGTTGATAAATTCTTGAGAAACAGATAGAGCATTACACAATCCAAAAGGCATGACTGTGTACTCATAATGTCCCATTCTGGTGTTAAAGGCAGTTTTCCACTCTTCACCTTTACCCATACGTATCATATTGTAAGCCCCCCGAGAGTCCAATTTAGTAAAAACAGAAGAACCTCGTAGACGATCGAACAGTTCAGGTATCAAGGGAAGCAGATACTTGTTCTTGAGGATAATAGAATTCAATCCACGATAATCAATACAAGGCCGCAAATCGCCATCTTTCTTGGCAACGAAGAAAAATCCAGCACCAGCAGGAGAGGAGGATTTGCGGATAAAGCCTTTATTCAAATTGTCCTTAATGTAGTCCTCTAATGCTCGAGATTCTGGAATCTAAAGCGGATATACTTTTCCTCTAGGAGGCATCATACCCGGTAGGAGGAAGGTCTGTGGGGGGGAAGGTCCTCCGCTTGTTTTTTGTCGAAAACGTCCCAAAATTTAAGGTAAGACCAAGGCACGAGTGTAAGAGATATAGAAGAAATGGAGGTACTCTTTGAAAAATTAGAAATACAACGATTATGACAAGTAGAATCCCATCCCAAGATGTTTCCCGTAAGCCAGTTGATAGAAGGATTGTGCAATCGGAGCCAGGGAAGTCCTAGGACAACAGGACACGAAGGAGAAGATATCACATGGAAGGAAATAGATTCTTGATGAAAGAGTCCCACTGACAACAACAATGGCAAAGTCTGCTGAGTGATGTAGGATGGGTGTAACAGATGTCCATCAATGGCGGAAATAGCAATGGGAGGAAACAACCTGGAAAGAGGAATCCGGTAATGGACGGCAAAAATACAGTCCAGAAGGAAATGGGGACGAGAAAACCGCCTGGGGCAATTGCCCCACTCTGCTTCATAGCAGGGCCAGCCCTGTACACACACATGCATACATATATATATACAAACCCATATACATACATCCTTCCTCCCGCCCCTGCTTACCTCTCACCGCTCTTGCAGCTTTGGCTTCACTGTGATTCGTTTCACCATGTAACATGACCCTGATACGCTCCTTTCTCCCCATGTCGGTTCAAAATAGTTTAGAAAGGGTCCTTTCGTCCTGGACTGGTTCAGTCCATGTCGGAAGGGCCCTTTCCAAACAATTTTGAACTGCTTTGAGGAGACAGAAACAAGGGGTCACCACTGACAGGATGATATGATAGAAACATTCAAATACATAAAGGGAATCAACACGATAAAGTAGAAAAACTACCACTACAAGAGAACATAGTCTTAAAAGTAAAATCAGGAAATATTACTTTACTTAGAGGGTAGTAGATGCATTGCATACCCTTCCAGCAGAAGTAGTAGATGTTAATGCAGTGAAGGCGTTTAGGAATGCATGGGCTAGGCAGGGACTAAGGAAAATATTAAGAAATTGGGCAGACGAGAAGGGCTGTATGGTTCTTATCTGCCGACATATTTTCTATGTTTTGATTATATGATTTGATTATATAAAACATAATATGAGTTTCATTCTAAATCTCTGGTCATGAAAAAGCAAGTGGCTTAGAGGTAGTACAATTATAAATGTAATAGTTTTAAAACCCCCAATTCTCTTACATACCGGCATAATTATTTGAACACACTTTCTGCTAGGACTACATTGCAGCATGAAAGGATATGAGACAGTAAGATCGATACAGAACTTAAAGAAATAATTGTATGAAGCAGAAATTATAGCATTATTCGCATGAATGGTTATGAAAGGCAGCTTTTGATCAACTGCAAACAATATAATTGATATGTTCAATTCAAGATTATCAGCTATTCAATACTCACAACTTGGCTTTAAAAACAAACTTTTGACACTTTTTAATTTCTGTAACATGCATAATATATTGACTGAAATTCGCACAAGCTATATTCTTCCTATAAATACATTCCTGTACAACATTTGGAAACACTTGAATCATGTACAAAATAAACTTCCTTGCTTAGGAACTGTCTATCCTTCAGCGGGGAGTCTGAATCCATAGCCTGATTTTCTCTGCACAGTGACTATATTTAGGTCCTGAAAATATCAAGGATATTGTTCTGAGGTTACTTCCAATATCTCTAGGTGATGTACAGTGTAATAATTCAATGTATTATTTCAGTTTTGTGGTTAAGATTTGTCACAAATAAATTCACCATTTCCCCTTTTAGAATGCAAGCAGATGTGTATACGGTAAATGTATGACCATATAAAATGTTAATTAAAAGGAAAGTTAGCAGAATGCTCTACTATATGAACTGTAGTATGTTAAGTTTCCTTCTGATGCTTTTCTGTGATCTAAAACTTTCATGGTGTTTTGGCAAATATGATAATGCACCAATAGCTCTTACTAGGTGTCAGAAGTTTTTGCATAACAAGATCTCAAATCTTTTAAAACTATACAGCCACATACAATGTCCCATTATACACATTATAAATGGAAACTCAAATAAGCAACCACGAAAAGCCACATGAGATGTGAGGATGTGCAAGACTAGAAAAGCAGGAAACGTGAAAATTAATTTATCGGCAAGATGCTTATGAGTTGAAAGTGACTTGCGAGCCCCCAGTATATAAATACATTTAAAAATAATTAATAAAAAGAAACAAAGATACTCACTACCCCAATCAAGTAGGGGGGGAGTTATGAATGCCCTGCTTCTAAAAGAAATCCCCTTCTCATAGCTATGGGAGTGGGTGTGTTAATGTAATTAAAAAATGTATTTAAAGAAAATAATAATATATATATAATTGTCAATTTTTTTATAGGGTAGTAATATTTGTGAGGACACACAAGCTCACATTGCTGTGTGCTACAGGCAGATTAGTGTATCTGTGAGCTGTTTCGCAAGTTTTAGCATGTGACGGCATACGATCTCAGTCAAGTAAACCTTTAACTTCACTGACCACTCAACTTCTTAGTGAATAGACCCAATTGTTAGTTAGAAAACCACTAATGTTACCTCAGGCCCACCTTACTTGGGACTTACAATGAAGTAAACCATTCGAGGAAGCTTATCCATAATTATTTTTTACTTATACACTTGTAATGTTTTAATAGTCTATGTTTTATCTGTTTTGCAGTTTATGGTAAAAACAAGGTTGCTTAATATTTATAGCCAGGTGCTCTGTGCTTGTCTTCCACACAGTTCCCAAAGAAATGAAGATATAAAGATCTGTGCCGGTTTTGTGGTGTTATTGGCCTGATCTTCTAAGCCAACCAATGATCTTCAGTGACGCAAGACATTTTAAAGGGAAACAAATCTATCTAGAAGTTTGTTTGGTGCCCACTTAATGGTACACTCTCTAACTAAGTTGCTATATATTTTAGATTCTTCTTTTATTATAATATTATACAATTTTTTTTTTCTGTATAATATTTTAGGATTTGTGCATTACTTGCCTTTTTGTAATACCTTGGACTTTTCCTTATGATCTGTAGATATAAGTGTGTATTTGCTTATATTTCAATTCTTGAAAAAATCTTTCCTTCTGAGAATACATTTATCATTGAAAAAAATGTTTAATTATATAAATAGTGTATCAGTACGAGCCTTCAAAAATAACTTTGATGAATCTCAGTTCTGACATTTTCAATTAATTATCATTACATTTCTGTTGAATACTTTGATACAGAAAATGCTCCACACTAAGGTGTAGAGAGGTGTGATTCTAAGTGAACCTGTAATTTAAAGAACTTTTCAAAGAGAATTTTGATTATGTAATTAACCTCTAAAGAGTTTTACCTTAGTAGCAAAAAATAAAGGTATAATCTCACCATTTTAGTATTAAGCAGCCTACCCTGTGGCACATAATTTTAGGTATAAATTTTCAAAAATGTTCAACAGGTACCACTTGCAACATGTTAAATTCTATAAAAAATGTATATGAGGGAATCCTGTCAGTAACAGCATGTTGTCGACATGGCAATTATTTGGTTAATGGCCTAGTATAGTTTTACTGGGGGTTGTTGTTCCAGTCTTTAAATTAAAGATACTGTTCCACTGAGTCAAAATGTAAATTGTTCTTTCTAGTATTGTAATCAAATACCGTTATCAGATCTGTCTTTTGTTTCTTTCATGCGGATATTTGATGATATAAACACAAACTTTTAATAAGTGTTTCCAGTTTCTATGGCAACAAGTGCCTGCTTTTGTGTCTCATGGCAAATAACAAATAGACCATTAAAATATTTCTGAGAGTCAACAGTACCAGACACAATGTTTCTAATACTGCATTTAGTTACAAAGGTATACGCATTGGTATTCATGTTAGTGGTTGTCCTGGTTGACTGTGAACTGGTTAGAGTAAGATTCAGGTTCCTGCATTCATATTATGGTTTTTAATGGGGACTGTAAAAATGTATATATAATTATTTATTGCTACCTGATTCTCCAAGGTCACCATGCTTTATTGCAAAAAAACAGAAATTATGCGGACCATTTATAACACAGTAGGAGATAAAAAAGTATGTGGACACCACTCCTAATTATTGAGTTTAGGTATCTCAGCCACACTCCTTTCTAACAGGTGTATAAAATCAAGCACATAGGCAGCCATCTCTATCAATAAACATTTGCTGTAGTTCTAGACCAGTGTAAACGTGTTCTCTGGAGCGATGAATCTTGAAGTCTGATGTATGAATCTGGGTTTAGTGAATGCTGGGAGAAAGTTAAAGTACCGGCATAGTGCTTACTGTAAAGTTTGGTGGCAGAAGGATAATGGTCTGGGGCTATTTTTCTGAGTTTAATCTAGGCCCTTTAGTTTCAGTGAAAGGTAATGTTAATGCTATAGCATACAAAGACATTTTAGACTTAATTGAAAGTGTATTCTTTCAACTTTGTGGCACCAGTTTGGGAAGGCCCTTTCCTGTTTCAGAATGTGAACCTTGCACACAGCAAGGTTCATAAAGCCATGGTTTGACAAATTTGGTGTGGAGGAACTCAAGTTTCTTGCACTCATTGAGCACCTTTGGGTTGAATTTGAAAGCTGATTGCGAGCAAAGCCTTCTTGTCCAGCATCAGTACCTGATATCACAAATTTCCAAAAGATAAGGGGATGGAAATACAACACCTAATGCATTTCACGCTAGGCCTAGTGAGGTGAGCCTCCCTGCTGTACTGCCATTTGATGAAATGCTGACATACAATAAATGAAGCAATTATAATCTTTAGGAGTTTGGATTTTTAATTCCCGACAGAGACCGGTTTACTTACTGTTTTTTGTTTTTTTCCGATTACGGTGAGACTTTATGGCTTGTTCTGTCAGAGAGATGAAGACTTGCTTGCCCTAATTGTTTTATAATATGTCTTTAAACAGGGGATGTTACAAAAATAAATTGGCTCATTTCAAAATTGCAAAAGATATATATTTCTTATTTTAGTATAGGTTTTTACATACTAGCACTCAAAATTATTATTTTTTCCATGTTTCTATGGTTTCAAATGAAAGCCCTGTTTTTTCTGAAAAAAGGTGTGGGTATATTAATATGGTAAAATATGGTAAAAAAATGTGTGGCTAGAACTAAAAACTAGATTTGTAAGAATTGCAAATTACATTTGACGACATCCCCATAATATGAATAAAAATGAAGCAAGCCACTAAGAATTTTCATCTGGAATCCACAGGCTCTTTCATGCTCACTCTCTGAACGTCTCCCTACCAGCGCTGCTGACCATTTCTTCTTGTTTTTCTTCGTCTTCTCTTTTCTTTCTTCATCTGCACCTCAGTGGACATGTCCTCCTGGCAAACTTCACCTAAAATGGCAGAGCTTCTGGTGATGCCCTCTACCCCGATTAGAGGGTCAGGATAGAGGACATCCCCAGGAACCTCCACAAATTTTCTCTAATAAAACTTTATGTGAACTTCCACCAAAATGGCACAGCTTCTAGTGATATCCCCTCCCTTAATTGGAGGGTCACAGGAGAGGACACTACCAGAAGCACCACCATTTTGGCAGAAGCTCCCCGGGAGGTTATGTCCATGGCGATGGAAAAATAAAGAAGAGAGAAAAAAAATATAGAAGAGAGCAGTAAGGAGAAGAAGAAGATGCAAGACATGGAAGCGTAGCTGCAAGGTGAGGAAGTGGTCAGCAGAGATGGTAAGGAGACATTCAGAGAGCATACGAGAGAGAGTGAATAGAGATGACAGTGTGAGAGAATGAGTGAGAGTAAATGTGGGCATCAGACAACAAATTTTATTCCCGTATCTGAAACAAATGGGGAGGTAACAGAATCTGTTGTCCAAAATTGAATGGGCCAAAAAGTTTTTGCACATGTTTACTAAAAATGTTGGTACTGAAGGGGCTAATTCAAACTATCTGATACCTTCCAGAGGCATTTCTATGACTTTGTTTACTTAATACTGCAACATTGGTGATCTGCATTAACTCATTAACCTTTACCCTTTCACACTATTTCTCTTATACATATTTATTAACCTGGCAAAAGTTATTGTCTTTCTTTTGATCAGTTTAAAAAAATGAAGTGAAAGCTAGGTCTTTATTTTTTCACTTTGGTGTCTTTTACTTTTTCAATAAACACAATTATCTATAGTCTGTGTCTACTTTACAAGGAAACTAAGGGTCTTCTAAAGTGGCTATTTAAATGATAAAAGCTTTTAATTACTTCTGCAGTAGACATAGTGAACACAGTCCCCATTAACTACGTATAATAAGTAATTTCATTTTTGGATATCTTAGATTCTAAAAGTAAAAGTTCATAAAATATAAGAACTAACTCTTGAAAGCACTTAAATATATATAAATTTGCGAACTGGCAAAAATGTTTTTAACCCCTTAAGGACAATGGGCGGTCCCTAAACCCATTGAAAACAATGTATTATAAGCCCGTACATGTACGAGCTTTGTCATTAAGGGGTTAAAAATCAGAGTGAATTACTTTGTCATGACAAGAAAAGAAAAAAAATATATCACCATCTAGTTTTGGCAGATTTAGTTTCTTCTCTGTGTATTGGAAGATGGCAATCTGTTCTATTGAAATAAAGCATTGCTCTAAACCCCAGCAAAAGAACACTTAAACTATTTGTGCTTGTGAAAGTACTGTCTTTACTAAAAGCTTCTCTATTCCCAACACAACAGTAAATATTGATGTTTAAGCGGCTTTAATGAAGTATCAGACATAAAGTAGATTTTATTTTTTTGCTATTAAACTGCAAAACATTTCATCATAATCTTATGGAACCAATATTCCAGCATACAGATCACACTTACTAGGCACTTCAAGAATAGCAATACGTACTGGTTTAACCCAGAACAGATTGCATCATACTTACTCTTTTTTTGTTGAGTTTTGTCCTCAGACGGAATTAATGGGTAGTTTGTGGCTAGTATTGCCCTTCCTAAATTTACTACTCAAAGTTCCATTCTAACCTTGTCCACGTGATAGCAGCCATGTGTTTGCGGGATTTTGGTTTTGTTCCTTCCCAGCTTCCACATGAAGGAGCAGAATTATAGGTAGTGGGTAGCCTCTTGTGTAGATCTCATGTATGATTATTTGATATCATCGAAAAGAGCCCTGTTATTAATTAATGATTCATGCATTAATCTTTGTAACAGTTTCTCTTATTACGTATTTTTGACTTTAGAAAAATAGCAATATTTCTGCTGGGAGGTCATGTAAATGTTAAGAATTCTTTAAGATACAATACATTCTATCCAGTGGCTAACTACAGGGGTCAAAACTGCGAAGGGGCCTGCCCCTCTGGGGGCTTGGGCGACCTCTGCAACCACTTGTTCCTTTCTCCTTGTGGCAGTTCAAAATTGGTCTAAAAGGGCCCTTACATCATGGACCGTGACCACAGTCATGACCAGTCCAGGTTGGAAGGGCCATCAAGGGGAGACAAGAACGCAGCGGTTTCATGTGACGGCTATTAAACCGAGACTGCTTGTACAGTGTGCAAGAAGCAACAGGATGCTGCAGGAGAGGTACGGTAGTATGGACGGGAGGGAGGGTGTACAAATGTTTATATTTTATGTTGAGGTTTAAATTGCATACATGGAAAGCAGTGCCTGCTCATTAGATGGGGAATGTGATTTATATTAGACTTGGGCGCTGGCACACTCTTTATGTTCGTCTTCGTGGGGGAAAAAGTCTTTGTATTCCGCGAATATTCGCCAATTCTTCTGTTCAGTTTGGGCGCAGATTTGTGTACATTCTTAGTGTTAGTTTTTTTTTTTGCTGTTTTTTATGGAATAGGTTAATATGGGATTAACGCGGTACGGAGCAGCTTTGGCGCCAGGATTTTAAATGTCCGTACGAGCAACTCCTGTACTTCATTGGTTGATGGCAGACGAGCCCCCTGCTGGCGAACAATAGAGTCGCTCGTACAGACTTTTAAAATCCTAGTGCCGCAACTTTGCCTGGCAGAGACCACTGGTCTCCCTACTCCAACAGTTAAAGGTCCGTACGAACAACCAATAAAGTTGCTTGTACGGACCTTTAACTGTTGGAGCTGGCAGACCAGTGGTCTCTGCCGGCCAAGTTGCAACAAGTTAACCCCTGACAGCGAACCTACAGATATCCCTAGGTTCGGCACCATGAGTTAAAAAGGCTGTGCGAGTGAGCCTATTGGTCGCCTGCAGAGTCCTCCTTTGCCATCAACCAATTGGTCGTTTCTTCGTTTTTCGGTTTGAACAACGAAAACGCACTGTTCATGTTTGTTTTCATGTTCGCCCGAAAGCGAATGCACAAGTCTAATTTATATATACCACCTAGCTTTTCAGAGCCTCTACCACATAAGCAATAATCTTTTCTCTATACCTAAGCTTAATAATGCATGTGTTTGTTCTTCTTTGTTGCAGAATGACCATTGATATGATGTAGTTCCAGTTGGCTGTCTAGTGCAAGTGAATTAATGGTTGTAGAAACATTTATATTGACATTGTAGAATTAATTACTCTTATTTATAGATGGTTGGGTGCCACTTGTTAATTACAGTTATAGACGGAACACTGAAATGTTTTCACATAAAGTTTCACCGTAACACATAGATAAGTGGTATAACCTTTAAGGATTTAATTTAGATGTCTGGCTCAATAATGTATACATAGAAAGAACATTAGTTTCTTTTTTAATTCATTATATTAGTTTTAAACATGTTTTTATTATCTTTAATTAAAATGAGATGCACATAATAATAGTGTTCATCTACTGAGTACAATTAGAAAGTCCAAGTCTGGATACATGATGGCAACTATCTATTAACATTAATTCATTAGATGTCTGATCTTTTAAGTAACATCTAAATGAATCTAATCTAACTACTGATTGAGTCATAGTTGAAACTATGCCACATTTGGATTGTGTCTATCCAAATGTCAACATAGGAATACTTTTTTAAAATCTAATTTAGGTAAATATTACAATGCCTGTCCACTTGAGCCTAACGCAAGCCAAAACACAATTACTTTATGCTACTTCATAGTTCAAATGCAATTTTGATTTGATTTAGAAAATATCCACTGTAATGCAAGCATGACACTGAAATGCTTTTGTAAACTTTTTTTAGTTACAATTTTCTTACTATAAAAATTGCAGAATATTGCAGAACAATATAAATATTTTAAGACATAGAACATATCACAAATATCATGCACAGCGAGGTTGCAGACACTGATGCTGGTAGAACACAGGGAGCAGACAGGTTGAAGGTCAAGGTCTTGCCGAGGTCGGGGTACCAGAGGTCAGAATAAACGATAAGCAAGCCGGGTTCAGGAATTCAGAGGTCAGAATATCAGGAACTAGCCAAGGTCAAACACTGAGTAACACTATGAAACATAGGTATGACCATTAGAGGGCAAGGTCTAAGTGTCCCTTTATAAAGGGATGGGAAGTGATTGAGCACCAACTGGAGGTTTTGGCGCCAAAATATGAAAAGTCTGACGTCGCTTCCCATCTTGTGGAATCCGGCAGCCATCTTGAATGTGGGAAGACCAGATGGCGTGCAGAGGTGGATGGAGGTCGTCCTCTTTTGCGCGCCAGTTCCTGCTGGCTGAAGGAGGAGGGTCTCCCTGTCCTCGGGGCGGTGAAGGTGGCTGCTGGCTGACGGAAAGGGGTTTCCCTCTCTTCTGTGATGGCTGCGGTTGCTGGCTTACCGAGGGGGGTCTCCCTCTCCTCTGTGGCGGTAGCTGCGGTTGCCGGCTGACAGAGGGGGTCTCCCTGTCCTCCTTGGCAGCAGCTGTGGATGGTGATTTATGGAGGGAGGTCTCCCTCTCCTCTCTACCGGCAGTTCAGGCTGCTGGTTGACGGAGGGGGGTATCCCTCTCCTCTGTGGCAGCAGCTGAGACTGCTGGCTGGATGAGGGGAGGTCTCCCTCTCCTCCGTGTCGGTGGCTGCTGATGCAGGTAGGTGACAGTAACATACAATTGATGCTAGGGAAGATAACTTCATTGCTTTAATGGATTACCTTGATTATACATTACAATATGTGCAGAAGATTGAGTATTAATAGCCTTGTACTGGAAAAGATATTTAACACCCACAGTACATTCAATAAATCATTACAAACACCTAGCTTTGAGATAAAATAATGTTAAACAAAAAATATATTTTAGCATATAATATAAAAATAACTGTAATTATTAAACATGAAGGCAAAGGCTGAATGGCGTTCAAATATTTATTGTCGCTCCAAACCACAGTATGGTATCAATCTTACATCAGTCTTTGCTGGTATGCACTGATGTTTCTTTCTTATGTTTATAAATAAATAATGATTTTCTAATGGTAACCAGTATCATAGTAAATAGCTCAACTGAGCTCAGCTGTACCCAATGCCTATTCCTTTTCATGTTCTCTTATATAATTGACAGTTATATGCAGGATAAGAAATAGATGGGGATACAATTTGACACCCTTAGTCCATAGTTTTAACCATGATAAAGCGTTTATGTCACACTACCCACAAATATAAATGTAGACAGGCACATAGCATGGGACAGTTAATACTAAAAAAGACTGCTTGTGCTAAATGCTACATTTCACACTTTCCAAATCATAAATTTGCGTCATTGAAATTCTTACTCAATAACTCAGTCTTTATTCCTGATTTCTGCAGATTAAATAAATGTTTAGACTGAAACCTATGAACTTGATGTAGAGTGTAATATCTAGAAATCAATGGTGGTGATGATTAAAAAACAAAGTCATTGTCAGCATGATTGACATAAGCAATAAACCCTTTCCACATTGAATCATCTCTACCTCCAAATCATTATATTTGGACATTAGGACATTTAGTCACTTCAATATATAAATGTGTGTGTCAGTTAATTACTTTATTAAAGTACATATAACTATTTTATGTGTTTGAGTTTATGTTAGGGTCTGTCATCTTTTTTTGTACTTTTGCATTATTTTTAATTATGCTGTTAAATGTAATTCAATTTAATTCTCACTTAAATGAAATATGTTCTAATGTTTGATGTGCAGGATACTAATTTCAGTAACTCAAACTTAATCAGTTGTTTTGTGGTATTCTATAGAACCTTGTAACGTATCCACCAATTGCAGGTCTAGGCACCAAATAATTAATTTTCCAGAATTTTATGTATGTATTGCCATGTATTATGTAATTTGTCATTGAATATGACCACATTAGAGGTGCTTGTATAACATACATTCCTTTATAGTCACACATTACTCTCAACAAACTCGCATCAATTTTCATTAATGTAATATTTGATATAATTGAATGTAACTGTTTTCATCCGGTTTTACTTTTATATAATTTATTGTACATGATTTTATCATTGCCACTATAAAAGCTGAGTTCTATTTTATTGTCCTACTGATAAAAATCATTTTCATTCATATATTACTCATTGAGGGGGATTTTCTAAGCCTTCTTATGATGGATCTGTGTCATAGTCATCTTGAAGCAAGGAACAATCAGTTGTAGCAATGTATCCATATAATAAAGACACCAGTATAACCAGGGAATATCATGATTCAAATTACAAGAAATTCCAACACGTACACAATACAGGGGGAATTAGTGAACAAAAATGCTTTCTACCATGCCTTGAACATGTTTGGGCCAAACAAATAGTAGCCCACATCCTTTTAATTTCCAAATCAACCAGAAATATAAAGATGTAAAGATTTAAAAAACCTTTCCTCCCTGCACTTCTCAAGTACTCATTGTATCATTGGCATTGCTATTGTCACTTTTATTGGATATTCACACAGAAGCATCTACAATTACCAAACCTAGAATTGTTAAATGAACAAATAAAACATGTCAATTTATATAATCACCTTAACCATCTTTATATACATAATTTAGATATCTTAGATGTAATTAATACATTGAAAATATAATGGCAACCAGTCCAGGACTGGCCATCACACTGGTAGTCACCTACTACTGCTATCGCCACTGGCAGGCCCGGACTGGGAAAAAAAATAGGCCCGGGCATTTAAGCCTGAGCAGCCCATATTTATTTATTTATTTATTTATTGTTAAAGCCCACCCTTCATGTACCATCTTTGCATTTAATCATTCACACAAATCATTAACACATTCATTAATGCAGTCTCACAAATCATTCAAGCAGTTCATCCTCACATGAATTCATTGTCATACACATTCACACAATTCATTCACACATTTATTCATTCTCATACGCATTCACACTACCCCCTCTCTTCATCTTATCTGCCCCTTCTCACTATGTTCCCCCTTTTCACTATGTAACCCCCACCTTAAAATAGGCCCAGTCAGGACCGGACTGACTGGTCCTATATGGCCACATTAACGCAGAGCCCCTTAAGCCCGCCGCAACTACCCCCTCCTAACTATCTACCCTCTCCCTCTTTGAAGTTCACTTACCTTTCAGGAGTCCTGCGGTGGGGGTGCAAGGCCTCTGCCTCCCAGCTCTGCCACTGTATGGAACAGTATAGAGTGATGGGAGTTATGATGTACTTTTAGAGCATAATTAGATCATGAAAAAGACATTGGAAATGGTACAGCATAACACCCATCACTCTCACACCCTTACACCAATCCACACGTATACACCAATCCACACATACAACAATCCCCACA
>VKOC01032684.1:0-12429 GCA_009364415.1 Spea multiplicata | reverse complement strand
TAATAATCAGGGAGAAATAACTTGACAGGGAGAAATATTTATGTATATAGTATTCCGAAAGAACACTACATAAGCATATATAATGTATACAGCTTCAAATTATTGAGTGTATTTAAAGCATTATAAAATAGCGTGCATGCTATATGTAGCCTCTGCAAATTTAAGGGAGCTGATCCTTATTAATAACTGTAGCCACATGCCTAGTGGCCTATGGTCAACAGAGCACATTTGAAAAGGAACTATATTTTTAAAAACTATTTTTTAAAATAGTTTTCCTTTTAAGGATGACGCAATTTATTGCATAAAGAAAAGAATCAAGAATAAGAGTTACACATCTGTTATAGTTAACAACTTAAACATTGTTATATTGCCACAAGCCATTTAGAGTTTACTTCCTATAAGGGAAAGACTGATTAATTATTATAAAGAATCATTTATGTAAGCATATTGGGTAATACTGTTGAAAGTATGCATAGGAAGTTACAAGATGAATGAGACAACTTTATTCAATGTATAGTGTAATTCATTGGTTTTCAGAATGTCCAAATCAGATATTTTATGCTCCTCTACAGTCATAACAGCTACGGCCACAGTTTGGAATTATTATAAGACATTTGACTGAAATACTTCTTTTTTGAGAAACTGCATATCAATTACAAGATATTTTCTGTCTAATTAACGCAAACACAATTCCAGAATAGTGATGCACAAAGCCTTTTCAATATTATCGGATTGACATGGCAAGTACTAACTAGGCAGAAAGCCAGAAATAGAGGCAATCTATGAGAAAATCAATGGGAATTATACTAGATCTTACTGAAGTCATCTAACTATACAGGTTAATTCACTGCATGTACCCTGTTTCCTCCTGATGTAAATATACTTGACATTTTATAGGATTATTTAGTCCGTAAAAAGAGGTGATATAAAAAAAAGAATGAGGAGAATTTGATCTTTTTTGTATTGTTTATTAAAAATAAGTGAACCTAGAAACACAAGATTTAACATTCTTAGAACTCGAAAAAGAATGTTACTTACATTTGTTAAATGTGGCCAAATATATAATTAAAGCTACTTTGTAATTAAAGACTAAAATATTATATGCACCAGTTTCTTTATTCTCCAGCCCCCCAAAATATTAGTTAATAAAAAATATTAGTTAATACAAAACATAGTTAATATAAAGTTAATTATATATATATTATTACACAAACAAACATACAAAAATCTGTCTAATTGGCTACACTTGTGAAAACATTGCATAGTTTGGAACATTGGTGTGACCAACAGTTGACTGGTATGTAAAATAAATGAATAAAAGTAGCAGATAATAATTAAGACTTTCCAGCAATAAAATACAAATTGTTCCTGGTAACTGTATTTAAGTGTTAAATTTAGTTGAGTAGGTAGAACATCAATGAAAGATAAATATGTTTAATTGGGGCAAATACAGCTACATTTCCTGGGGATAAATAAAAATACCAATACAATTAGAATACAGGATTGAAGCCTGTGTTACTGTGTACCAATCACTGAAAGACAATTTAATATTATAGGATTTGCATAGATGAAGATATTTTAAGTTAAGAAGATTTTGAAAAATATATATTTTTGAAATATAACCACTAATTTTACATTTTAAATTGTCAATGGTTCTGCTATATGCACAAAAGGCAAATATATATTAAAATGATATGTGAACACTAGAATTTTTCAGCTGTTAGAGAACAATATGACAAGGAATGAGTAACCGTGTGTGTATATATGTGTGGGAGATGGAAAAAATAAGGATTTTGAACCAGTAATTGTCGCACCCACACTGGCTCTTTGAACAGCCTATAGTTATTATGTGTGTCCTTTTTGTCTATTTGAGTATATACTGTATGTAACTAAAATACATTATGAAATCTAAAATATAAATATTATAAAATAGATAAAATATCAAAACAACAAAAAGGCTATAATATGGTCACTAACACCTTTTTAAAATATTTATATAAAATGTTGTAATATATCCAAGCACAAACTTGTTTTATACGTTTGTGATCTTCCTTTGAAAATATATGGGGGGGGCTCTTCCAAATCACCTTTATATGCATCCGCCACACCAGCTATTTTGCATGCAGGAGATGTGTTTGGTTGAAGGCATCTCCCCACGCAAGATATGCTCACCTCTCGTAAGATCCAGAAAGGATTTCAATGTGAGTGCTTTTCTGCCGCTGATTGGCTGCAGTAGAAAAAAATATTCGACCAATCAAGAGGAGGGTGGCTGCAGCAACTGGGCTTCAACTTCTAGGTCAGATAATGCAAGTGTCAGGGACATTAAACTGTCCCTTTAAAATGTCCAAAGTTTTAAAATGCTAGTTAATCCTTTATAAGATGTATATACCACTGTTGCATATTTTTGCCATCTGTTCAATGTAATAAGTAGTTCTGGAATGACTCTTCTAAGTGAACTAAAATGTTTTCATTTGCACTCTACCATTTTTGTCATTCTTAAAAGTATTTTACAGGAGATACAGATTTTTTACTGCATTATGATTGCTTTGTTAATCCATGTATAAGGCTCTTGTATCTTGAAACAGATAAAAGTTATTATTTTAGTGCTCTTTGCTAAACAATCAATGTGATCTAAGTACGCATGGAGAAAGGACTTAACACAAAGCTGGTGTAAAGTAACAGACATGGCGTGGTTTAGGAGAAGATAAAGTTTACACTAAAAATTGCATAATCCTTTTTAACACAACATGACTGTACACCACATTGTAATGAAGGCGGGTGTCACATTTTACCATTTTTTACATGTTAAAGTTGTGTAGAATAAATGAACCAATGTGATGGTTCTTACATATTAACATTACATATATAAATGAGAAACCCATCTTATATACATATATACCAGTGGGCATGAAAATTCATTAGATAATGCTGGGTTGGCCACACACTGCCACCAGTCTCACCTTCTATGCTTCTCAGCTTCTATGCTACCTTTAAACCAAACGTGTCCAAAGGAGGAACTACCACCCAATGTTTTTATTATTACTATCAGATTTGAAATATGTGTTTTAAAATATTATGCTGTTTTCTTTTTCGAAACAGTTTTAGTTGTTGAATAATAAAACTTTTTCATGCAGTTGCATATTAGTTATTTGTGTGCATTACAGCTCTGCCTATTCTACTAGACAATGCTTTGGCTCCTTATCACCTGGGGTAGGCAACAACATTGCCCATGGTGGCCCTTTACTGGGGTCCGTGGAGGGAAATTTATTTATGTTCTATTGACCTTCACAAACCTTGCCACAACACTTTTCCTATGCCTGTTTATATGTCTGATAAACCCCTTTTTACACAGTTAAAACCACTTTGGCACCCTTGTTAAGAGACTTGATTGTGACATTACATTACATTACCACATGTTGATACAATAACATATTTTCCTACCAAACAGCCACAAAATCAATGATTTTTCCACGTGTAAAACAATATGCGTAACTCATTATATAGATGACATGTCCTACAGCACTCCATGTGATAAAAAATACAGCCAGAGCACACTTACATAACATTAAGAAAACAAAGATACACCAATGGAAGAAAATGTTTGTAAGGATGGATTCAAAGATATAAAAATTATCTGTATTGAGAGAAGGTGAAAGATCTGTCAAGAAAAAATGTTCAACAATGACCTGAGCTGTGATAAAGAATTATCCATATTATGGAAAAAAAACATGCACACCCCATATACTGTTTTTGTTTTAAAATGTTTATCACATGATAGGGCTCTCAAAGTCTTAGACCCACTATGGATTTCCTCAAATAATTTGAGGTGAAAACCATCTAGTCATACCTCCTTAATATGTAGCAGCCAATTACCTTTTATTCTTTAGAAAGTATTTCAATAAACAGAAACTACAATATTTACCCATGTATTACACAAGCTTCGGCCTTATCTGAGAATGTTATTGTTAGCCTTTGATGTAAGATGTATGACTTAAAAGGACACAGTGTTCTTAATGAAGGAGAGGGCCCAGCAATGGAAAAGTTCATCTGGAGAGCATCTTCTCAATGTAATATTAAGTGCATTTATTTCATAATTGCCAGCTCTCTATAAATTATAAAACTTGGGACCTTTTTTAAAAAAAAAACAAAAGAAAATCTAAAAACTAAACAAAACAAAAACAGATGACGAATATATCAAAAGAGAGTAGCAGTATATCTAACTATTACGTGTCACATACCTGGCCCGGCAGCCGCCGAGAGGAAGGGGGAGACCTCCCACCGTGCCGCGGCAACCGCAGCCGCCACGGAGAAGAGGGAGACCCCCCACCGTACCGCAGCAGCTGCAACCGCCGCGGAAAAGAGGGAGACCTCCCGCCTCTACACGGCAGCCGCCATGGAAGAGGGGGAGACCTCCCGCCTTGCCGCGGGAGCCGCAACCGCCGCGGAGAAGAGGGAGACCTCCCGCCTCTCCGAGACAGCCTCAGCCGCCGCGAGGGAGGGGAAGACCTCGCGACTCCACGCGTCGGTCGTCCTGTGTTGGAGCCAGGTCCGGTCCTGCTGCGTGCACGCGGTCCGCTGCACGCCACCTAGTGGCGCCAGCCGGTACTACGGCTCCTTTTAGAGTTTTACGTTCTGCCAATCCCAAGATGGCCGCGAACCGGAAGTGACGTAACGGCACTTTGAATTTTTGGCGGGAATTCTGTAATTGATGCCTGGACTTCCTCTGCCTATTTAAGAGCCTCAGAAACACTCCAGCCTTGCCTTCTGATGGTTGTACCTATCTTGCATAGTGTCATCTCAGTACGCGTTCCTGTTGTTTTCCCGTTACCGACTCGGCTTGTTCCTGATACTGATTCCTGGCGTTTGACTCTGGCTTTCCTCACGTTTATCCTGACTTCTGGCTTCCTGACCTCGGCTTACCCTGCTACGATCCTGACTTCTGGCTTCCTGACCTCGGCTTGCTCATTGGCGATTCTGTACTGGACTCTGGTTTCCTGTCTATTGGACTTGCACACGCTGCTCTACCTGATTACAGGTTCTACCTTACGCTGTGCGTGACATTACGTTTTTGTAAAATTGTCATCCATCTCTAGTAAAAGCTAATACTGAGATTGTTTTCATATGCACAAATATTACTTATTACTAAAAGCAGTGTTTTGTTAAAGGATCACTTTTTTTATTAGATATATATCTTTTTTCTTTTTATACTAGGAAAGGTGACTTTAAGAACAAGCCTAATGGGTGACTGGCTAGTGAACATACACTCAATTAGCTTTCATATCTCTGATCTATAGATGTGAAGAAAAGCTTCATAAGAGGTAAGAAGGAGATAGCTGTGAGAGGGGTAGAGTGGTAAGGAGAGTGAGTGTTGCCAGAGAGGGGGAGAGATAGGGAGACAACTTGCATTAACAAAATATGAGATGAGGAGATGTGAGTGTATGTGAGTTTAACAAAGCAGACATCTTGCTATTTCAGTAATCTGCAAGTTGTCCATAACTTTGAATGTAAATTGCAAGCCCCTCCTGCCCCTTACTACCTTAAAGTATTTAAAAAAATAATACATATATTAACAAAAAACAATTCATTCCATGAATTAAAATCAACCTGCAAGGTTAGGGAGGCACTGACTCCCAGCCCTGTCACCTGTCACATGCATCCAATTCCTTGTGGGTATTTTTGCACCCTACCCCTTTAAAAAAAAAGGTTAAGTTAAGGTTGTTCCAGGTTAAGTCAAAATAATGATATTTATATTAGCATTAAAAAAACCTCACCTACCTAGAGTCCATGCCTTTGTAGGATTATTTAATCCCCTCATCCCCATTAGTACTGTAGGCTAATATACCCCCAGGTTTCTATAATGACCCCACACCCAACTGCACAAAAGGGTGAGGGAAGAGTGGGCAATTGTTGCAACCCCCTTGGTTAATAGTGGGTCCTGGTAGCTCCTGTTTCTATTTCTAAATCATTTATTTAGGTTTTTTATTAGCAAATTTGCAAAGTGTAAAGTTGCAGCCACTCATGTTCCCTTGCAAACAAATTGCAGATTAGTGAATTTGTGAGTTGTTTTGTGACTGAAATTGAGTCTGTAACGTTTTTTAAATTGGCAGAAACGTCTTCATTTCATCTCATAAATGTCGTTACAGTGAATATGTCAGCATGGAGCCATCCAAGCCACATCTGGTTACAGAAAAAGCTTACTTGTCAAACGTCTTTTCTTGATAGGATTTGGGAACCCGAAAATCCTGGGTTCTCTCACACAACTAACCAAAGATCTTAACCCTTTGGATGCCAGAAGGAAGCACTGGGAACTCTCTATAGCCCAACGGCTTTGGGATAATATGCAATGGTATGTTATAACACTTTGTTACAAAAAGACAGACACACATTATTAACGATCTTCATCATTAAGACAGAAACTCTGAAAATGGCAACACCATTGTTGCTACTGTAAAAAAAATGGATATTACAGATTAGCAACTGAACATTAGTGAGAAAAGTTGAAGAGAGAGAGCAGAGACAGCTGCTGACGTCAGCAACGGGCAGACTGGTGGTTTTTAATGTGGGCAGGCAAACACTGCAGCAGTCTGACGTGTGTGTGCAGGCAGAGCAGCTTATTATTAATGGGCACGATGAAAGCTTGCTGGAATCTTGAGTGGGAAAACATTTAAGCAATAAAAACTAAGGCACACAAAAAACAAACACATACTTGTCAAGCAGGAAAATCTTTAAAATATCACGCAGGTTTGATGCACTGGCTAGAAGAAAACTATAAAGGGAATTTAGTGAAAAAGGCACAAAGCAGGAAAAACTGAAATATAAACTATATACTGTGTCTGTTCTACATATGGTTAATGTTTTTTCCAAATACATTACATTAAAGTTTACATATTGTTTTGCTCCTAAAAAGAACAGTAAGCATTTCTGTTTCCTTAAGGTTCTTTTTGGCTTTTATATATGTTTTCAAGTTATTTAGATATAAACATATAAGCCTACCTCAGAACTCATTTATATCTTTAGCAAACGTTTAAGTAATCTGCATCACCCATTTAGAAAAATCTTTTTCAAGAGGCATGAAGCCACTGATGCATTATTGTTAGGTGATGATCCTTGGCCTGACCCAAGAAAGTGTACGCTGATGACACCAATATCTATCTATCCTCCCCTGATCTCCCTCCCTCTGTCTTAGATCGTGTAACTAACTGCCTTGCATCTGTCTCTACCTGAATGTCTGAACGTTTCTTGAAATTCAACCTCTCCAAAACTGAACTCCTCATCTTCCCTCCCTCCAATGCTAAGATTCCCCCATCTATCTCCTTCAATGTAAATGGTGCTATCATCTCCCCGTCTACTCATGCACACTGTCTTGGTGTCACCCTTGACTCTGACCTTTCGTTCACACCCCATATTCAGTCTGTCTCTAAAAACTGTCGCCTTCATTTTAAAAACATTGCCCGCATCCGTCCCTTCCTAACACAGCATGCCACTAAGGCTCTTGTCCATGCCCTGATTATCTCCCGTCTTGACTACTGTAACTCTATCTTAGCCGGTCTCCCTCTTAACCGTCTCACCCCTCTACAATTCACCATGAATGCTGCTACCAGACTTATCTTCCTCTCACATTGCTTTACTAACGTTTATCCCCTCTGTCAGTATCTTCACTGGCTGCCTGTGCGCTTCAGGATTCATTTCAAAATCCTCACTCTTACTTTCAAAGCTCTTCACGGCGGTTCCCCTCCCTACATTCTCCTCTCTCATCTCTAAATACACTTCTAACCGGTCTCTCCGCTCATCCAATGATCTCCTTCTATCCTCTCCTCTGATTTCTAGCTCTCATGCCCTCTTACAAGATTTCCCAAGAGCTGCCCCTATCCTCTGGAATGCCCTCCCCCGGTCTATCCGTCTCTCTCCCCCTGCCTTTATTCCTTAAAATCAAAGTTTTTTTTCTGGTAGAAGACCCACTTCTTTAAGGATGCTTACAGCATAGCACACTAACGCCCTCCCATACTCCCATATTCCTTTAGCTCACCTTTCCTACTCCCTCTCCTTCAATACTTTTACTAGTGTGGCTGGTCTATCCCTAACAACAGCACTTTTACCCTCTTCACCTGTTGTCTCTGTTAGTCAGTTTATTATGTTACATACTACTTGTTATGTCCTGTCCCGGAATTTAATGGCGGTACATAAAACAATAAATAATAATAAAAGGAAGTCTTGCTATTTCTCAAAAATACCAGCTTTGATGGTTCAAAAATAAAAGTGAATAGCTCATTGTATGACTTGGACATGTAAGTATCATTTTTGGCTAGACTTTTTTTTTCATCATTTATGTTTATTCATTAACATAGCTATATGCATATCTCAGGCTTTCTTGAATTCTTTATGTAAGGTAGAACAACTCAGTCATCCACCCTTGAACTTCTGTGCTGTATTTTTCTGGTGCTCCCCTATTTATTAAAATGCATCAGTTTTTTTACTTCATATAATTCTTTTGTAAATGTCCCCATCAGCTTCCACAATCAATTGGCAGCATATTGATAGACATTAAAAACTGAAATATTTTTGCTTTTTTTATAGTATCAATATGCTAAAAGCATGGTATTCCTCATGCTTGTATTCACGTTGCCAGCTATTACTGTCAGTTAGAAAAGCACTGATTTACCTGTAGAACAGATGATAACACTGGCATGTAAAACTAGAGGGTTCACACGTAAATTGGATATCTTATTAAATGGGCTGCCAATCATTTTTCTTTGCTTCAATAACCAGGAGATTGATTCAGCTATAATCCAGATGTTGACAACGTAATCAGGTTGAATGTTGCCATGGTAACACTGACACTATGCCAAACCAGTCAATTAAAGGAGAGGTTAACAGAAATTTGCATGCAACAATATGTATTTATCCAACCTGCTGGAAAGGCAGCAGATAATAAATTGGTTGGTAAATGGCTTAACGAACAGCACATGTATGAGCTTCGTCATGGTCTTAAGGCTCTGGGATTCACAAATGGCAGGAGTTGGACACATGTTCCTCTTGGGAGACTGGGACAATTTTTGTAGTTTTGGTATAGTTAGATTTAGATGACAACCATACAAACAGTTGAGCGCATAGGGCGGTAGTTGTGGTGCCTGAGAGTGGCAACAGAGGGTGTAACTGTTTGTAGCAGTGTGCTCCAGGTTAAAAAAAAGAATGTTTTAAGTTCTTATGAACATTATGTATACATAAATGCATTTCATTTTGCTTTACACAAAGTGTTAAATTCAGCTGAGACGGCAGAGACCTAAAAAAAAATATTATGTGTGCATGCTGCCTTTCATTTGAAATTAGCATTTGTACATGAGCATGGTAAACACAATTAGTTACAGGTGGGGACATTATAATGGCTAATAAAATGTTATTTCTTTTTATTTAAAATCATAGCATAATTTTATCCTCAACTCTTAGCGTTAACAGATTTTGTTTTTTGCACTGCGTCCCATTTATTTCCTTTGATTGTAACATTTGCAGCATTACTTACTACTAGAAAAAAAACTTTGAATTAAACACTTATTTTAAACATTGCTGTTATATATTGTGCTTACATTTTTAAAGCCTGAGTAGTAGTGTTAATAACAATAACATATTTCACATCATGTAGCCAATGTCGGTTTCTTTTTTAGAAGCTTATCGTGTATTTTTTTTTAAAAAAATCAAAATAAATTGTGCATTTATCAGGAAAGAGGGCACAAAGATGGATGTCTTTCCAAAACCTTTTTACATAATAAGTTCTACAGTACTGGACAATGATTACTTCAAATATCATAAAAGAACCTCTCCTAAAACTATCCAAATCAAATATTTTTTTTTTTAAAAAAGGACACATCATGTAGCTATTAAAAATATTTTTTGGATAGCTAAACATAAAATAACACATTTTAAGATGTATGAATTCACTAAATTTTTTTCCCCGTTTATATGTGGTGTTGTAAGTACTGCTGTCTATGGGAAATCTGTCAGAGCTATCTAGAGACTGAATTATCTAAGATCTATGTGTCCGAGGTCTCTTCTAATGTCATCTGATCTTGTCACTTCATAACCTTACACAAAAGTACAAAGCATCTGGACATAACACAATATATTCAAAAGTTGTTATGACACTGCAACTACCATTTATATACAGGAGTAAAAAAATACCCTGTGACATTTACCCTTGCCGGGAATTAGATTCCCGGCAAGAGAGATTGTTAAAGCACATCGTGCAGATGTGCCGGCAGCGATGGTTGTTTACCCGCATTGCCGCTGTCGGTGAACGTCTGCGCGATGCGCTTAGACAACCTCCCGTGCCGGTACTTCCCCCGTGGAAAGTGCCGGCAGGGAAGGCTGTATGAGCGTATCGGAGAGTAGGATACAGGTCCCCTGCACCGCTGCAGGGGATCTGTATCCTAACCCCGCTGCCTGCCCGGCGCTAGACCCCGAATATAGGCCGCACTCCCACTTTAAAGACTTAAAGTGGGGGGGAAAAGTGCGGCCTATATTCGGGCCAATACGGTATATATATAAATATATATATATACATGTGTATATGTAAGGATGTGATGGATGTGTACTTGTGCGTGTCTGAGCATGCATGTGTACTTCTGCGCGTGTGTGTGAGCATGCATGTGTACTTGTGGGTGTGTGAGCATGGATGTGTGTGTCTGTGTGAGAGAGATCATGGGTGTGTACTTGTGTGTGTGTGTGACCATGAGTGTGTAAATGTATGTGTATAGCCATGGGTGTGTAATTGTGTAAGTGGGGTGAGATGGAGTGTTTGTTAGTGAGTATGAGTAAGTGTATGTAATTTGTGTTAGTGTGTTTAAATATGTTGTATGTTGGAGGGGGGCAAGGGGCAAAGAAGGCAGAGACCAGTTGTGTGGGGGCAATGATGGCACAGATTAGCTGTTGAAGTTGGGGGGCCTGGGGTTTCTAGTTATGCCCCTGCCTAGGCCAAATGTATGTATGACCACATCCATTTGATACACTTACTAGGAATCTATGCATAGCTTGATTTGCCCTGCAGAAAATATACATTTAAACTTTGCTATATATGAAACTCTAGCAAAACTACCTAAATTCTCCCAGCTTCCCAAAGACAAAAATATATCGCATCCCTGGCACTCAAAGGATTAACAGTTGTTATTGTTGTGTAGAAAGCTGTATTCAGTGAAACATCACAAATTGGCTTTCTAGAACATTTCTTTTAAAATATTTGTAAACCGTTCTTTATATTTCTCAAAAAGTCTATTGTAATGGAGCCTCGCATGTGCATAATACCTCAGAATATTTATCAAGGGGTAGGCTTTGTAGCATTTCCAGCTATTTAAATTACCTCAGAGATCCTCTAGTCCATTACTACACCCACAGGTACCACATAAATAAACTTATTTGTATTCATATCTACATTTAACCACAAAGCAATTAAAAAAAAATCGGCACTCATTTTATTTCACAAAGTGTTTCAATATGAGACAAGAATATTAATGCAATGTAATGTCATTTAATGTGAAATGTGTAATCAGTGTGACAAATGTGTCTTTATTGCAGTTAGTTGTTAACTTATAATAGTTTTATACTACACAAAAGACCTATAGTTGGCTTGTTTTATTAAAAGAAAAGGCAATACGTAGCATGAATTATTAGCAAATCTTTTAGAAAATAATTTCTGTTTTTAATGACTATGAATGTGACAGCTGAACATTTTAACCATTTCAAAAGACTTTTCATTATATATATAGATATATATTAATAAATATATATTAAGATAATAATACTGTAATATACACAGGTGGTGTGTAGTTACATAATATATACTTAGTAGTCTGTTATTAATATCGGTAGGTTAGTCGTATAATCAGACCTCAAATAGGTCTGACTATGAGATGCAGGGGACCTGGATCCTCCTGTCCCCCCCACCCCACTTACCGGTACTTCTGAGTCCCCGGTGTGCAGCTGTGCGGGGAACTCTGATCTCTGACAGTCGGGGAAGGTCTGTGCGATGGACGCAGACAACCCCCGCTGCTAGCCACACCTCCTTCCGGCTGCAGCGGAAGTTGTCTACGTGAATCGCGTAGACAACTACACACTGCCCCGGCTACATGACAGAGGACTTAAGTACCGGTAAGTTTGGAGGAGGGAGGGGAGGGAGTGTTAAACGGGGGGCATAAGGCATTTCTGGAGGCAGAGTGCTCTGTGAAATGACTTTTAACCCCCTTAATGCCACTCTGCCTCCAGAAATGCCTTTTTAACCCTCTATACGCCACTCTGACTCCTGAAATGCCTTAAACCTCCCTATATGCCACTCTTCCCCATAATATGCATTTAGTGGCATATAGGGGTATAAGGCATTTCTGGAGGCAGAGTGGCACATAGGGGGTCAAAAGGCATATCATGGGGAACAGTGGCATTTAGAGG
>VKOC01032683.1:0-13922 GCA_009364415.1 Spea multiplicata | reverse complement strand
ACACACACCAGGACAGGCTCTGCTGCACTGAAATTTTAACCGTTAAGTAGCCCAACATAGTGACTCGCCAAATGTGATACCCTAATGGCTCTAATACCAGCACTATGGAAGCACACTTAATGCACTTAAAATTGAGTCACCTGCGTTCAAGCAGGGGTATCAACATACTGGGAGCAAAATCACCAATTTGGAGTCAAATACGGTCACTGTAGTTTAGAATAGGAAGGAGTCCAGACAGTGTGACCTCGACAATCTGCCCCTACACATTGAGACCCTGACATTAGGGCAAAAACCTTGAGACTCGGGGAAAACCACTGTGAGGTATGATTAGAACCGCGTGGTAGAAGGTAATGTGAATAGTTAATGAGGATAGTGGTGACCGCACAGAGCCCTGCAGGTGGAGGATCTTCTGTGAAGTCCTGATTCTTGCTTATGATACGGTTGAGTGCCGGAGGGCTAAAGGGACAGTAACTGTTGTCTAACAAGCTTGTAGCTGCCTTTTCCTGGATAAATACGAGTTTTGAAATTGAAGTTTTTCCAGCCAGCCTTTGTATACCTTTGAAGTGACTTTGAACCATAATTAAAGACTTTATTCATTAAACAGGGAGTCGTAAGTAGGTTGAAATGAGACATTTTATCTCACTAACTTAAAGATGCAGTTTAATTCCTCTTATAGCCTCACCAACAAAGAATCTATAATAGAGAAAGTACTTAAACATGCATTCTTTACCTGTAAAATTAAATAAGTTAAAAGATTTGTTGGAAATGATGTAGCTCCAGGGCAGCAGTTGACCTCCCCCCTCTGATGTCCGCAATGGGACCACACAGGTGACCTTATTAGACCCCCCTGGAACGCTCTTGTGAGAGCTGGCAGGAGAAGAGCATGAGCTGAATGCATCGTCTGCAATGCAAATAGCTACAAGAGGCGAGAAAAAGGAGCAAATACATTGATATGATTCCATGGAGACAGTTATCATATACATTAAAGTGCATATGACGACTGGAGTGTTCCTTTAACTGCCCATTATGAAGGGTCAGTCCAGGTAATGTTCTCTGGAAAGAATCGTTAGACTGGACTGAACAGCTAATTAGCAGCCGGCAAAGTCATCACTGATTTCGCCTGTATAGATTGCGCCTAGTTCTCATGCGTTTATTTTCATAACGTAATATTTTCATACTGCTTTAATTAAGATGAGATATACAAATAAAGCAAGCAGGATCTTACGAAATGATTTGTCTAAATTTTAGTATTGCTTTTATGAATTCATTATTATTATGGGTGAGAATATGCTAAAAGAAATTAGCAAGGACATTTAACATCAAAGAAAACTAGTTCAACGTGCCGTTTATTTTTTTAATATCCCTGTCCTTTTTTTTACATTTTTGGAACTTTGGTAAAAGGATTTTGATATTTATTATTATGACTTTACTTCCTAAATAAAAGACATTTAGTTATTTGTTTTGATTTGTTATAGTGTGTATAATTATCTTTTGTTATCACACCACAATTCTACAAGCTATACAACCATTAATAGAATGACCATTCATCTAAATCTATAATTTTTTGCATTTCACAGCAAAAAGGAATTTGTTGTACTCCATACCTATTAATAGCAAATTAATCTCTCCATCCTTTTAGTTTCAGGAGAGGCTGCCAATCTGTTGATCATGTTGGATTTAAATGTTTAACACAAAACAGAACATTTACAATACAATGCAAATATACAAAATGATGATACCGTATTTAACAGTCTATATAATAGAATTTGGTTACATATGCATGGTGCATTAGGTAAAGAGACCACAGAAAGAAATATAGCATAACATGCTGGCGATACCAAGATAAGTATTATAATTGCTGCAAAATGCGTAGTGCGTTTACAGTGATACCTTCGTCAAAAGCACTGATAGGTGTGTAAGTAGACAGATACCACCACTTTCAGCCCACTGGAGTCACTCCATATTGCTAGATACATGTGGGAGGAAAAAATAACAAAAGTATGCAAAATCAGAACCAAATTAGTGATGAAATTATAGATATAAAATTAAAAAATAATTAAAAATAATACTATCCAGTAAAGTTCAGGTTATTAAGCAGCTCAAATATTTACAAAAATGTGAATTGCTGGACACATATTTGAGTTCAAACTGGAGAATTTGGAGAATTTATCACGTCAAATTCACCTAGATTTGTAACTCAAATAAAGGTGATGGCAAATCTCTTAATTATCAGTTGATTAACAAAATGGGAGCCTCATCTCAGCCAAGAATGGACAGAAAATAGGCTGAAATAGGGGCATCGGTATTTAAAGCTATGATCATGCAGTCCTACACTTAATGTTGCATCTCTATGTGGCAATAAGCACTAAGTACACAATATCATTACAATGATTCATACATACCTATGTAGAGAACAAACATTATTACACAAAATATTACTATACGTAACACCAAGACCATCATAATTAACCACATTAATCATAAATGTGATCAGTAAGCCCCTGTTAGCAAATAGTGTTTAGTTTTGGGACATCATGCCGGTACAGCAAGACGCTGGAGAGAGATTTTTGGAAATCTGCTAAATTGGAAAGTATGCAGTCACTTGGGATTTAAAACAAAAATAAACTACTGATATTTACTGGATTAATCCCATGACATCAATAAAGAGAAATGCGATGTTTTGTGTTTTGTAGAGGCTTGTTTGTTATTTTGTTTGTGTTTTAAAACAAGGCTTTTGTTAGGAAGACACAAAAGGGTAAGTGAAATGATATGGTGATAACTACCGGTAGTTTGATGGTATCTCTTAGTACTCTGTGTGATGAGCCTGACGAAAGGGTGTTAAAAAGCTATTGTTTTTTTCAGATAATTACACTGTAATGCTTGCCTGCCCAACCTAGGTCACTAGCCTCGATTGGGCAGATCTTTCCCAGTTACTTCTGTCCGTGCCAGTGGCTCGATAACCAGCTAGAAAGACTAACATGCCGGTGTATGGAAAAGGGAACATTTTGACAGTAAAAGGGAGGCTACTTATTTCAGTAAACCAATAGTCGTGTAAAAAAACACAAATGTACATTACTGTTCCTTTAATTAGACTCTGCTTTTCAAATACCCCATGGGTCGTAACCAACTCAAGGATCCCACCTTCATTGGGAGTAGACTTTACACCGTTGCTGGTAAAAATTAGATGTTAGGTGCTTCAGAAACGAATCTCTGGATTTATACACATTTACAGCTAGAGACAAAAATTAATTTGCTCTTGGTTTTTGTGCAAATGGAAAGCGAGCCTCTTCTTCTGTTTATGGGGCAGAATCATATGCTTCATCATAATACTTGCTCAGAAAGCCAAAAAAATACATTTCTATCAATGAGCATTTCTTCCAAACCCCAATAAACCATCAAGCCTATTATAATATATTGTTTTTTTTTATGATGCAACATGCCCTTCAATGGTATAGCTATTTATATTTTGTTCTGTAAGGGAAGGGTGTACATGCCAGGCACATATATTACAGGTTTCAGTGAATTTCAAACATTAGGGCTGCCACAAAAACTAGTAGTAGGAAAGTACAAATAGACAAGGGCTAAAGTTTAGACAAACTTAATGGAATCATTGATTATTTGGAGTTCCAAATCAACATATGCAGAAAAATACACATCAAGCACAAACATCTCAACAAGTTTAGACACTACTGTAGGTGGCAGCTAATTCTGTATCACAGTTTAAACCTTACACAGTGCTAGTAGATTCCAGGTACACTATATGACCAAAAGCAGACACCTGACATCATATTCCACGGCGCGGTACAATGGCTGAACAGGACACAACAAGTAATATGTAATATAACAATTTGACTTACACAAGATTTATTTTTACACAAGAGGTAAAAGTGCCACGCTTAGAGTTGGACCAGCCACAATAGGCCGGGGAACGGCATACCAGAGAACAGGGGCAGCCCATGGGAAACATGTGCATGAGAACTAAAAATCAGAGCAGAGGGGAGATGGAGATCATGGAATGAGCGGAGACACCCGTTAGGAGTGTATTTAGAGATGAGTGAGGATATGTGAGTCGGGAAGCTCTATGAAGAGCTTTGAAATGAAGAATCAGGATTTTGGAATGAAACCTGGAGTGCATGGGTGGCCAGTGAAGAGACAGAGAGATAAACAAGTAAAATTAATATTTTGGAATGAAACCTGGAGTGCATGGGTGGCCAGTGAAGAGACAGAGAGATAAATAAGTAAAATTAATAATAATTCATATTTGGGGGGGGGGCACATGGAGGGACAGGGACCAAAGTAGAAGCTATCAAATCTAAAACTGCAAATAAATACATTTTGTACTTTTACTACTGCATTTTATCCAACATACCTCACGAATCAGAATGGACTTACTAAATATTTATGGTAACAAAGGGATTACATTTTAGATGGCTCAGCCAATTCACCCTTAATAGAGGACATAAACCAAAAAGATCCCTTAGATTGTAAGCTCACAAGCAGGGCCCTCAAAAGCCCACCATTGTTGTCAGTAACTTTTTGTAAAAGTACTATAAGGGGAGATGGCCAGGATTCTCAACTCGTGATACGTCTGTATGTATTCCTGTATATTTTTATGTGTTTTAATTGCCCCATTCAAATTGTACAGAGGCACACAATTTGTTGGCACTAAATAATTAAAAGGTTAAAATAATAATAATGAGTGGTACCTATATCCTCCAGTATATCCTACACCACAGTAGCCTCCTTTACCCTTAATTAAGTATTAAAAGATGCTGTCAGGAAGGTAGGCTTATGTGCCAAATTATCCCTGAATGACACTTCTACACCAATATGTAAAATTGTATTTTTTTAAATAAGCATTTAAATTGTGTTGTATTTTAGATCTGCTATTAAGCACGCTCAGCTGGTGGATGTCATAGCTGTAAAATATAAATCGGAATAGCTTTGGAACTTTAGACATAGTAACACCGGTGGTAGGTGGTTTCTATTGCTCGATACTTAAGGCGGTAAGAACATGTATTGGGGAACTAAGGATAATATATCTACGTGAGAAACGTCAGTACATCAGTAGAAACTACCCCCTAAATAGCTTTGTTGCTGCTTTAAACAAAAAACTTCACTGATGCAAATGTACTGAGATGTTTTGCGAAGACCCCAAAGCCAGCTTTATTGTGTTCTCGTTTATGCATTGTATTTTAAAACACCTTAATGCATCAATGAAAGAATTGCACCAATACAAAAGTAAACAATACCTGTTACCAATTACCCCGACCTTCCAGGTGTCCAAAGCAGGACTCCTCTATCCCAATAAACAAAACTTTCACCAATGCGTAGTGGTCTCTGTCATAGTCTTCTTGTATGAAAACACCGGCATTAAGGAGAGAGATTGGCTGAAAGTGATCAAAATGGTAAAAAATACAACATAACAATGATTTCATTCACAGATCACTACCTAACAGTGATCAGTCAGGTCAGTATAGACAGCTTTATATCATATATATATATTTTTAGGATTTGATTAAAAAAAAACAAGTAATGAGCCTTATTTTTTTTTGCTTAGCTTAAACTTGGTGGAATTGCTGGATATGATTTAATTGATAGAAAGGAAAACACAATAATAATAATAATAATAATAACAATTCTATTTTTTTAGAAAATCTAATGTTGTGTTTTTTGGGTGGTTATTGTTTGTTTAGTATGTGGAATTTCTTTTACTTATTTTAATATGTGATTTTTGGAGGACTTTAGTGTTATAAATATAAAGTCACTTATCATTATTTACTTATGATTTACTTGCTGCAAAACCATCTAATTAAAATCCATAGATACAAGGATTAGAAAAGGATACTTAACAAAATTCATAATGTAATTGTAAACTCATAAGCATCAGAAAACTGAGAAAATATGACCTAGAATTCTCTTTCTAGGGGAATCATACAAACGTTCTCCTCTTGAATCTAGGCTTCCCTCAGATTCAGGGTGAACTTAAGTTAAAGTAAACTCACGCTTGTAAAGTTCACTCACTTACATGGAACAAACTGAAAAGAAGAGGCCTTTTGAGTTTACAGCGAAACTTCAATGTTTGCCTTGGGCATAATTACGCTCATTTACGGAAGCCAATTACCGAATAAGCCATTGTTATTTTAAGTATGATTCTTTTTGTGATAATTGATTGAAAACGTACAGGCTATGTACAGCTAGCAGGCTGTTTGTGACATAATATATCTTTTACGTCTATGTTTTTTTACTTGAACTTTTAATAAAAAAGGTAGCATTCTAAAAATAGTACCTCTAGGGGCACGTTTCTGGTTAATCATGGCAACACAGGTTAAAATGTATTTACAAAAAGCATTCTGGCTAAATTGTGTAAACAAAATTTCATTATTACATATAACATATAAGAGGTTATTAAAATGTTAAGATTCTTAAATCTTTATTCCCTTGTTTCCATCAATGGCATTAATAGGAGAGGCAAAAGCAATTAAGTTCATATTGTTCTTATTTTAATATTCAGATATCAGTACAGGGATTTCCACAGAGTTCTAGTTGTCTTACCCATTGAGACCATACTAAACTGGACATGTTTCAATATCCTGAGGACCTGCATATTCCATTTTAACTTGAAATAATAATTGTGTAAGTTTATTTGTCTTTTCTTAAATTGCAAGCAATTACCGTATTGGCTCGGATATAGGCCGCACCCGAATATAGGCCGCACCCTAAAAGTTAGGTGCTTTTTTAAAGAAAAAAGTTTCTGCCCCCCCGAGATATGCTGCCACTCTGTCCTGAAGATGTACCCCCCCGAGATATGCTTGCCCCTCTACCCCCCGAGATACTGCTGCCACTTCTACCCCCCCGAGATTATACTGCCACTCAGTTCCCGAAGATGTACCCCCCGCGAGATATGCTGCCACTTACCGGTGCAGACTCCACAGGGTCTTGCGGGGCCGGCGGGGGACATCTAAGCATAACTCGTATTCAACTTCCGGTGCCGGCACTTCCGCCGTGGGAAGAGAATGGGAGAGATTGGCACACAGAGATATGTGTATGTAGGTATGTGTAAGTGTATGGTGTTAGAGTGAGTGTGTAGGTTTTATTGTATGGCTTTAGAGTAAGTACGTATGAGCGTATGTTGGCGTGTAAGCATGAATGAAAGTCTAATGAATGTGCTAATTTCGCATAATAATAATAGCGATTAAAACACCCAACTTGCTGTTTGCAACCTTCGCTATAGACATAAATACAGCTACAGGTTATGGGTGAGCTTCATTGGATTTGTAGTTCCAGTTTGCCATTCCTATCATAAGTATTCTATATTTGACATACTGAGAACAGGTAGATTAATTTAACAACAAAATTTATTAGATCATCTTATAGTCAGCTACCATCATAGTACCGTATTGCCCAATTATAAGACGAGTTTTTTTCCAGAACAAATGCTCTGAAAAATACCCCTCGTCTTATAATCGGGGTCGTCTTGTAATCAGACCTCAAATAGGTCTGACTATGAGACTAAGATCCAGATCCCCCACAGGGATGCAGCAGAAGTTGTCTACACGAATCGCCATAAGAGCTCTACACGCTGACCCGGCATCTAAGCACCGCGGACTCAGATTGCAGGGTCGACCTGGCATTCCTCCTGTGTTATTGCACCCCCAACTTACCGGTTGCTTCTGAGTGCCCCTGTGCTTAGTCCGGGCAGCGTGTAGAGCTCTATGCGATTTGTGTAGACAACTTCCTCTCAAGCACGTAGAGCTCTACAAGCTGCCCGGATTTTTCAATAAAAACGTTTTTCCTATCGGGTCGTCTTATATTCAAGCTTTTTCTTTTTTCATAAATTAATATTCAGATTTGGGGGGTCATCTTATAATCAGGGTAGTCTTATAATCGAGCAAATACGGTAACTTGAATTCCCAGGCAAACTTCAGTGGAAAAGATGAAAAATCTTTTTTTATTTTTTCATTTACACACAGCCATCAGAAATCTTCGGGTCCAGAAGAAAACTAGGGACAGGGCCTCCCTGCCCCATCCTATCTACTCCCAATTGGATCACCAGGACCCAGAAGTGCAGAAAGGGGCAACTTGGCTCTAACTCCTAGAAACGGGCCGTCAAAGCCCACAGTGAGGTTACAGATAAGGGAGGCCAGGCCTTCCTGCTTGCCCGGACCCCACACACAAGTACTGGTGAACCCCTTTGGTGGCGGCCCTGTTTAGGTTAACACAGGCACCCACAGTGCAGTGTCTCTCCCAGCCTCCCTAGGCATTGTTAATCTCACTGTTTTGTTTTTCCCATAATCTTAAAGGTCAATAGGAAGTTGCAGAAGCTGCACATTATGTCTCTTGTGTGCTTCTAACAAGCAGCAGCAACCTGTTCTTCCAGTATTTACAGCTCGAGGATGAAGTAAACAACTTAGCTATGGCTATTACAATGTGTTTCACGTGTGGCTGGCAAAATATGTATCTCATTACATGGTGACCCAGTAATAAAATCCACTGCCACAGAAACACAGAATTCAGCGAACGGTGGGCATAAAAATTAAAAGAGATTATTACTCCTAAAGTAGCATAAAGGTTTGCAGAATACTTTCCATTACAATAATATTATTGTGAGTAACCTTTTGTCATACATAAATATATGAGACATGTGCTTATATAAAGGTAGATTGCATAAAGCAAAAACTTAGGTTAAATAAAAATAAAATAATCACCGTTACCTATCACTGAAGTAATTCAGCAGCTCTATACACACAAAGTATAAAGCTGCCAACCGTGAGCTCTTGCTGTCTTCAGAGTTAAGTCCCAATACTTTAACCATGGATAAGAAGAAACCCCCTAGTCGCAGCATTCACAAGCTACTTTTTTAATGTAGCATTGAGTAGAAGTGTAAAGCTTAATATTTATTGTCACATTAAAAAAACTCAGATTTCACAGCTTTTATTTACAGCCCACCATGAAATAGGACTCCTGGAATTTGCTGATGAGTCAAAGGCCGCATCAGAACATAGACCAATACTGTGATAATGTGACCATTACAATATATACTCACTGGCCCCTTTATTAGGTACACCGTGCTAGTACCGTGTTGAACCCCCTTTTGCCTTCATTCTTTGTGGCATACTTTCTACAAGGTGCTGGAAATGTTCCTCAGAGATTTTGGTCCTTATGGACATGATGGCTTCACACAGTTGCTGCAGATTTGTCGGCTGCACATCCGTGATGCGAATCTCCCGTTCCACCACATCCCAAAGGTGCTCTATTGGATTAAGCTCTGGTGACTGTGGAGGCCATTCAATTACAGTGAAATCATTGTCATGTTCAAGAATCCAGTGGATGTGAGCTTTGTGACATGGTGCATTATCTTGCCCGTCTGGCACCAACAACCATGCCATGTTCAAAGTCACTTAACTCCCCGCCATTCTGATGCTCGGTTTGAACTTCAGCAAGTTGCCTTGACTATGTCTACATGCCTAAATGCATTGAGTTGCTGCCATGCGATTGACCGACAGTCCCCCCATTAGAAGTGCTAGCAGGGGAGGCTGTCTGAGCGTATCAGAGAGTAGGATACCGGTCCCCTGCACCGCTGCGGGGGATCCGTATCCTAACCGCGCTGCCTGTTCGGGCGCTAGACCCCGAATATAGGCCGCACCTCCACTTTAAAGACTTGGCCCTAGTCAAAGTCACTCAGATCCTTACCATTTCCCATTAGCTATTTGTGTTAATAAGCAATTGAACAGGTGTATCTAATAAAGTGGCCAGTGAGTGTATAGATATCATTACCATTTGAATTGCAAAAATAGAGTCTAACTTTTGAACTTTTGCTGGGCTGTGCCACATATACTTACACCTATATTGGTGTAAACAAAAGATTAGGCGGCCGTGTCGGTTGTAAATATTAATTTAGTTTGAACAAAAGAATGATTACAGTTAAAATTTCTTACAAAAGTAGCAAAACCAGGTTCTTTTTTGAAAAGTGCTCCTGAAATGACCTGTTCAAATTCTAACTTTCATTAAAATTCTTAACACTTCAAAGGAAAGGTACCCAGCTGATTGCACTTTGTCCTGGAGAATGCCTTAGGCTGGGAATCATGTCACAATTCCACACCTGCAATTTGGTCTGACACATTCAGCCACTGTATTCATTATCTGTAACTCACACATAATAAATAAATGTGTGATCCATCAGCAAGAAAATGCAGGGTACTTATCAGACTTAATCTCATTGCAGCCACGCTGCAATCCATGCACTCATGGTTATAAGCAAAAGGGGGCTTTAAGATGCAAGAGAATCCCTAAAAGTAGTAAAAAGACCCACAGGAGTGGTGGGGAAATGAACAGCCTTCTAGCAAAAGTGGTAGATTTATATACATGAGATGGATATAACACCTGACTATAAGAGAAGACCAAGCACCAAGAGAAGTCCAAACACGAGACGGCAGGTACATTGGAAAAGGGGCGCACCACCCAAAACTATTGGGTGGTGCCACTACGTTAAAAAATGTATTGCAGTGCATGCTGTATTTCTTTGTCCTGCAGACTACATAGATCTATGTATCCATGTGGCAAGATGCCATTTTTAAAATCGTACTTCAACAAATTGTTAGTAATGATGGCATCTCAGCCCAAATGGCTTTTGAAGACACCTCATTAGCCATAGAAAGAGAGAAAGCAAAATTGTAAAAGATGATTGGCTTTTATTGGCTAACTGAAGTAAAATGGATTGCAAGCTTTTGAGGCTATCTAGGTCTCCTCTTTAAGCATATTGTACCACGCATATTATAATATGCCTGAAGAAGAGCCCTAGATAGTCTGGAAAGCTTGCAATCCATTATACGTCAATTAGCCAATAAAGGCATCATTTTAACCAAATTTGCTTTGACTTCAACGTTGTATACCCACATTTTCTGGAATGAGTAGCCTAATCTGTGGTAACGATGGTGATCAGCAGTTTTACTTACCTGCACGTGTGTTCGTGAGAATATACATTAGCAATATATATGGCCAAGCCATGCAATGATATCACTCAATAATCACAGTAAATCCTGTGAGAACTCTAATTCTACATATTTTATTTCCAGCTATTCTAACGGGGTGTTTCCAGAATATTGCATACAACTATGAAATGTTATGTGAGATGTCTATACATTTTAATAAATGTTACATAACTGTGAAATGCGAGAGATGTTTACCTTTGTTCTTACCTGTGTCTACCTGTCCCCTGTGGACTGCCCACTTGGGAAATAGACCAACAGACTGTACATGATTAAGAGCTTAATAAGATCTCCTGTCAAGTTCTAAATAATGGTCAGTGCTAATTTTCAATAGTTAAGTAACTTTAAGGAACATGATAGCTGGGTGGTCCCTTCAAATGTACATGGTCCCCTTTTTGCAAAAGTGTAGGGGATTCAGACTTTGGCCATTATCTAGTTATTTGTAGCACATGAGATGTATTTGGCACTAATACATTTCACATGCTGTGGGCATGGGTCTGTTAAGACACCTATTCACATGCACAGCAAGGGTTCCCATTGATTTCAGTAGAAGGGCAGCTCCTGCAGCAGGACAGCAACTTCTAGGTTAGGTAAGTATTTTTTCATTTTACAGGGCACTGGTGTGTCAGGGACATCGGACCGTCCTTTTCACACAATTGTAACATCCTTTTCTTTAGGACCACATCTTCTTTGGTGGCGCCTACAGATCTTGTGTGTATTGTAGCTTGGGAACATTGACTTGGTCTTTTTTTAAGCTTGACTAGGATGACCACATGGGCCATGTTTTCCACGATATATATCGGATAATTGGTTCCCTTCCATAAGTCTATACATTCCACATACTGCAGGGCAGCATTTTAGCTGGGCTGGTCGGCAATATGTAAGCATTATATGTGTCCTGGAAAACATGGCTGCTTGACACACAAAAATAAATGAAAAAAAAGAGGGAAAAACCTCTCCAGCAACACTTGAGTGAAATCCCAGGACTGAGCGGCCCCGGACAGACACCCAGTGCTCAGGCACAGCCCTGAATGAAGCAGCCCGTGCCCGGGATCCTCGGCAGGACTCTTGTGGTATTTATTCACCTATTAGCAGGGAGAGTAATTTAATGTCAGGCTCTGAGGCCTGCACTCTGGGAACTGACAGCAGCAAGGAGTCTCTTCTATACTTCTGGGCAAACTCCACCCACATCCTTCCTTTAAAACCTAGGCTGTAACGGCAGAGGGAATGCTGGGAGTGCTAGGCTTACACAGAGCTCTGTGGTCTACAGTGTATCCATAGTACCTGGAGGTCAAAGGCCAGAGTTGCCCAAAGTAATAACACAAATTGAGCCCAAATACTGTTTTATACCCTCCCGAAATTCAAATTACCAAAGAGGTGTGGTTAGGGGCGTGGCTAGGGGTGGAGCTTTACTAAGACCTTACTAAGACAAAGAATAAATAATAACATGCTGCTTTTCTTTACAGCTGGTAAACTGTATCTCAGTCTTGAGAGTTATGGATAAGAAAGAGATCCTGGTGCAAAGATTGAATATTTACTTTATTAAGTGGCATATTCTGGCAGTGCCCCCGATGTGCTGCTGCCCAATGGAGCAGGTTACAAGAGAGATCTGGGATCTTCCCAACTGACTTATTTACATTATGGAGGCTTATTGGGAACATGCGTAGGAGCGCCGTGTCCGGGGAGTACGGCAATCTCATCGTAAGTATTGAGTTTAGGGAATTAAAAGAATTTCGGTACCGAGGTTGCAATTTCAGATATTGCCTCCACATATGCACCATGGAGCCCACCTGCCCAAATAACAGCCAACATCATATGCGCCAACCTCGCAAGTGTCAAGTACCAGCGGCACATTATCTTCAGAACGACTCACACAATACGAGACCCCCCTCATTGTCTCCTCGGCCTCCTGACAAATATCAATAGGGAAGCGAAGATGTAGTTCACATTCCCATGCTTTCATACTGGGGAGTTTGTTTTCTAATAAATGATCTAGGATGCTATTATAGCATTTAGAGTCCAAACTCAGCATCACCACCAGATGAAGTGTGGCAGGTGTAAGTTCAGTCTAGATGAGGACTATAGAAGATGTCAGATTTGTAGATATTTAAAGAACTCCTCATGTGATAATCCCCCCGCTTTATGCCAAATGGAGGATATGGTGGGGGAAATCCCATTTGATAATCTAAGGTATCCACAGGCATGGCTACTGTTCCAGTAGGAAATCCATTGGGATATTCTGCCCCATACCTTAATAGCATATGTGGTCATTGCGTGAAAAAGGACTACATTTCATTCTAGGCACATATAAGGTGTCTCTCACTACTCTGGATCTACCTCTAAGGGGATTGTGTGCATTACATTAATTTAGGGAAGGCTGACATTGTCGTCAGTGGTCCAATTCTAGATAACCACGGCAGTTCAAAGTTTTTCCATTTAAATCATCTCTAACTTGCCTCCATATGGACTCAAAATGTAGGGAGTTCAGTGTGTGAGGGGTCTTAGATGGCCAAGATGCATCAAAAATTCACATTACTCAAGTTAATTATTGCCAGGGCATCCTCCTCAACCTGAGATTTATGCTTAAGGCTTTGAGATTTCACGGAGGAGACCAGAATATTGTAGCAGGGAGTGAAATCTCCGGGTTGGTCAAAAATATAATCTGCAAATAGGCCTAGGGTGGTCTCTTGTCCACCTTCAATTGGGAATCCTATGATTTCGGGACAGGTTTTAATCTGCACTGCAAGAGCTGATGTATAAAGCAGGGGGAAAGGTTTTTTTTAAATATCTTTTGGCATTTTATATAAAGCATATGAACACCAACTCAGATCACCAGATCGTCTATATTGTCCTCAGAAATGTATATAACCTGTAGCCATTTTTAAAAGAAGAATAATAGAAAGATCAATGCAACAACGTCGTATTTATTGGGTT